>JAHQZX020001958.1:0-47644 GCA_019804575.2 Pseudotulostoma volvatum | reverse complement strand
ATATGGAGGCTCAGAAGGATCGTAACAATCAGAATGATGACACGGGCCATGCTAGAGAACTACCCGGTACCCTAGACAGCGAGGATTATGTGTGGCTAATGTAATTAATTACTTTACATTTCCAGATCTCTGCTGTTAAAACCGTATCGTATCGTAAAATGGGGCGTTGCACGGGCGTTAATACTAATTTAAACTAGCGTGCTCGCGGCCCACTTTTTTTTTTTTTCATTAGAATTAAGCAAATTTTTCATTAGAATTAGTAAATTCTTCATTAGAATAAAATCCCTTATTTTATTTACCAAAATACCACCACTCCTAGTTGGGTGGAGTTCGTGATGGTGACCCATGCGTCTGTCTAAAAGCGGTTAGACACAGTCATTCTAGTCAGAATCGCCACCAATCTGCCAAAAAACTAAAATGACTGTGTCTAACCGCTTTTAGACAGACGCATGGGTCATCATTTAGATGGTTATGGCGCATATCAGTCTATAGCTGCATAACGATTACTAGTATTCATACTCTGCATCATGGATGTATGATACTGCAATATGTTGAGGAGTATCAGATATGGAAGCTGACAGCTACATCAACGGCAGCTGATGTACAAGCCGGCTGCAGCTGGAGAGGAAAAATGCTTTGGACTTGCATCTACATAGCTCAAAGTTATAATGGATGATCCTAGTAGTATCATATGGTGCATTGAGGAGATTGAGCAAGAAATGAGCAAGAAACCTGCAGGGTAGAGTTGTCGGTCCCTAATCTCCGCGTAAGGCTCCGTTTATAGAGCTTAGCATATTTTACTTGCTCTTGACTAGACGGCATATATTCTATCTGATGTGAATCATTAAGCATTTCATCCCACAGGGTACTATGTGCCCGTATATAGAATATAGGTTCTAGACCTCCGTACTGTGAAATACTGATATATCGATAATCATGATACTTACCATAATGTGTGGAGCCTGAGGCTCTAATGTTTTTCTGCTATATATTTTTTCAGCTCTCACTATCATTATTATATCCACGGTGCGTAAAATAGATTTAATAATAATAATATATCCAACGGTGACACTAGACCCACTCTATATGGCTGATTCAGGTTGCTTAACCATGCACTATCTACCCATCAAAACTGTTATATTTTACAGGTACTATGGGAGGACATTCATTTTTGATTAGTAAACCATATTATACACCGTAATTACATGTAATAGTAATAATACTACTAGTGTATCTTACGCTAGTGTGACCACGGTGCTTGGAGGAAAGCTTTACTGTCATCGTTTCCTCTTCTATCTAGAGTTTCATTGTGAGTTGAATCATATTGAATGCTTTTGGTGCCACTCCAAACCCCATTCAAGAGCCAACTGCGTTTATGCTATCGAGGAATTACAAGTAATGCGCCGATATCATTAGTGTCTGTATCCGGTAAAACTATCCCCGGAAATTATAACAGCTGTCTAAAAAAGATGGCGTTATACTGACAAGGGGTGGCATACAGATCAGATGTGGAAATCACTTACATCGCATCAGAAGGCAAATGTGCCTGGTGATGACTGGTGATAGGCATGTGTAGGGTATATGTAATTAATAATAACAAACGGAGTGAGTTGTATCCAGGTTGTGTGTATCTTACCATACATACGTCCGTATTTTTTTTACATCGGCAGAATGTATACCTTCTGAAAATGGTAAAGCGGATATCTCCGAAAAAGTTCCCTTTTTTCAAACGAACCCCTAGGCTCCCCTTATGATTTTTTGATATCTTTCTGTAACTTTATTCTTAAGCCAATTATCTATAGAATTACAGTCTCTGAAATTTTTTTTTCATGTGGTAGTATGGCGTTGCCTAGCTTTGAAAATGGTGGCCTTTTTGGGTGCACTTTTGTATTGGATTTGAATGCCTATGTATAACTTGTATTGGGCTACTGTACCAACCCGTTGGGATACTATACATCATATAAGAATAATGATCTTAAAGCGTCTCTCTGAAAATCCCCTTTCTTCAATTTCTTTTTCGGTTTCTTATACGATATTCTATAGTAACATAAGGGACCTATCATACGTGGTAGTTATCCTGTAATGTACAGTACATGTATACAGTACAGAACATATATACTCATACTGTTGATATATTTATTATACCTGCACAGAATATAGACTACTCAATGTTTAAAGGTGCCACGTCTCGGTCCTTCCACTCCCTGATACGATTCTGGGACAATGATGATCAGGAGTGACATGAAAGTTCCCTTCAGTTCTGTCCCAATTCATTCACTAGTAGTAATTGATTTGTCTTTAGAATTGCATGTGCTGTACAGCTTCTAATCAATGACTCACACGTCTTATCGATCGCTTTTGCTTCTGTGCGGGCGGTTGCTGCTTTTCGAATGATGTCGGCGAGGCGTCGAATCATTGCCCGACACGGAGGATCCCTGCATGCGATCCCGGCGTCGTCACGCACTGCGGTTGGCCATCTGACGCCTTAACTGTCTATATCCCGCCTAGTTCGATTGTCTTCATCTGAAATGGGACTGCAGTTGAGTTTCCATGATACTATGAGATGTTCAATACATACAAACACATCTCATACAGTGCGCTGTTCGCTTCACTCGCTCATGGTATAACCTACTATACATCGCCTTTCGATAGATTACTCGCAAGATGAACTTCCTTACGCGAATCAAACCTCCTTGGGTTCTTGCTATCTGGACAGAGCTCCTATGTTTCATCATGGCTGCCTATTCTAAGAGGTTGTTGCCGACTACATAGCGAACGACCCTTTTTTTGCGAGGGAAAAGCTTCTCTTGCGAAACTGACCCGCCAGATTTGATTGTCATTTCAAACTCCATCTTTAGCGTTATGTGTTTGCTCTAGGCTACTCATTTTGATCGCTGGTCGGTTAGAAGTGAACCACGCTAATCGATTGCCTCGCAAGATAACTGAAGAAAACGGTTTCAAAATGGCCCTTAACTGTGAAAGCATTTCATCCCACTGCGCGCCTATAGAGAAATGGCTATCAGCCGTGACGGAAGACGACGACATTGTCCCATGGATATGGGAGTTCTCCTTCATCTACAAGCCGGGCGGTTTCAATCTCGACGGTGTCATGTGTGAAGAAGGGAATGATCTGGGTGCGCAATTCGAAGAAACCTCGTCCAATGATGGCCAATTGAAG
Organism: Pseudotulostoma volvatum; assembly: GCA_019804575.2. Classification (NCBI taxonomy): domain Eukaryota; kingdom Fungi; phylum Ascomycota; class Eurotiomycetes; order Eurotiales; family Elaphomycetaceae; genus Pseudotulostoma; species Pseudotulostoma volvatum. Next base: position 44,466 of record JAHQZX020001958.1, on the reverse strand, counting down.
AAAGTTGCTCAAGTAAGTGGCCGGTGATTTAATGGACAACTATAATATAGGAGTAGTAACAGCTCGTCAGCAGACGGTGCACGGCAGCTTCGATCAGCAGGGCAGCCGCATAACATTGAAAATCATTGCCCGGGCGTCCTGTGCAGACCTAGTTCTATACCCCTCAAGCGTGACTACTGTAGACGGAGAATACGTCGACACCAGCCGCGGTAACTCCAGAAAACGGGATACGAAAGAGCTCCCTCGGTTAGTTAATAAAATATTGATGCTGTGTAACCGGATTCAGCTGACGCACATCATAGCTGCGAGTCCTGGAGCGGCAACACGGTAGTAATGGATCGGCCTCCTGTATCAATACTCTACAACGACCTTCGTCGGCAGAAGATCCCGGAGGATCCCGGCAAACATCCTTGTGAATTGCAAGCACCGTCCCCTCGAGCGTCTTCTGAGGCCACTCGCCAAACCGAAGACCCTGGCCTAGGAAGGGCTCGCTCTCCTCGCTCTCGGATTTTCCAAGAGTTGTTCGGGCTGTCAAGGGTGATCCTACAAGGAAACCCACATCCTACAATCACGCATTCGCCGAAACCCCTTTCTAGTCATCAATCCAAGGACACAGGACTCTGTACTAGAATAATATCAAAACTGAGGGACCGAATGAATAGTTGTCATGACAGTTTATATAGAAAAGCAAAGGTGCTAAAGAAGCCTCGTCCTTCAGCGGAGGAATATCAGGAGCCGACCAATACTCGCGAAAAGAATTGGGTGAATAGAGCCAAGAATTGTTTTAGCAGATTTTCATCAAAAGGGGTCAATGGCCCTAACAAGAAGCGCCGGCACCAGCCAACAAGGCATGAGCAGACGGTTCCTAGTTGCAATTCGCTACCCCTACAGCAAGATCTTGATTCCTCATCCGCAATCTATCGGTCCAGTTCCACAGCATCTACCTCTTATTTCATATCATCTCAGATGTCCGACCCCATAGGATCGTCTGTTGACCTCTCGGAACCATACTTGGAGTCGAACAACCAAACGATGCCTCCCGAATCGCAGTTGCTTCAGTGTACTTTCTGTTTGGCCCCGTTCACAACTAGAGAAGACTGGATGCAGCATGAGCAACGCGATCATTCCCAGGGACAGATTGTACCCAAAAGCAGGGGAGGAGAAGAGGATTTATTTTGGAAGTGCGGATTCTGCGGGCAAGTCTTACGATCTTGGAGCGAACGTCAACAACATATCTCAGAGGAGCATCTTGACAATGGTATGAATATGGCCTTCTGGGATCCTTTTATCCCTCCTCGCCCGTGGAAAAGGGGCTCGATCACGCACGCTAGGGAATTGAACGGCTGGGACCTGACAGCACTACAAGGATCAATAAGGGCCATTCACGGGTAAGTTCAGCGACAAGTAATGTCGAATTTGGCAAGATAGGCTGACTTTGTTTTGTCTCAGCAGCGCCGACCACAATTTCAGCCAAAAAATGTGCCAAATATGTCAAAGTCCGATGAAAAACCAGGAGACGTTTAACGCACATTTGGACATGTGGCATAGGCCGCGATCTATCTGGTCTTGCTCCGCTTTGACTACCAGCTTGAAACCTAGCGATCTCTTCGAGACGTCCTATGATGATGACGGTTTAACTGAGGAATTCTGTTGCCTTTGTTGTGGGATGTCACTTCCCCCAAACCCGGAAGATCCAGATCTCCGGGCACAGCATCTCGAAGAAGAACACAATTTCGATGAGCATTCGTGTAATCAAACAAGTTCCATCAGGGAGCAGTTCCACTCGCACCTGGCGAGCAGGCACCATGTGGGCGTTGACTACGTACAGGACATCATGAAATGCTGCAAACGGAAGCACGCACCCGCACTGATGGCCAAGTTATAGCATTCCACACATAACACACCTATATATATATACGTTATATGTACCATTCTTTCCAGGGTAAGCTGACACCCGACATCTCAAGCCTAGCTTGCATTTTCCTTATATTTCTCGCTCAGCTTCCTTAGGTTCATGATCTCAACGGCCCTATCATTCGCTCTCTTTCCTTTCTTTGTTACTTATATTTTTCTCCTTCTCACCATCGTTTTCTTTAGCTAGCAAGAACTAGCCCCCTATCATTCTTTCAATATTGCTACGAAGAGATGGCGAAAATGGAAGCATACTATTTGGTTACCCTGCACTTGATACCCCCAAAGTGATGCTTTTCTTTTTTCCCTCTTCTTTTATTTGATGCCCTCTCTATACCACTCACAAGATTCCGAATTCACGCTCCGCCATACGGACCAGAGAGCTACAACACTGCGCTAAAGCGGCTCAAGCACATACACCTACCCGCTTGTGGCCTATCTATCCTATTCATTCCTGTAAATACTTCTATCCTTGAGTTTCGTAGCTATTATCCCCGTCTTTTAAATCCGCCCATGTTATATCCGCATCGATAGGTAGTCTAGGAAAAGGAAACAGTATAAAATAGTGTACCTGAAGTTATTATCGATCTATGCTACATCCAAAAAAGTATCATATCATGATAACATAGCCAAGATGGCTAGGTATCTCCAATTCATTAGCTGGGCATGCAACTATCATCAATACTAGGCAAGATCTCCTTATCCGTTATATACTATCGTAGTAGTACCTTACCTAGGTAGCTATGTCGCATCGTCGAGAAAACAGTAATGTCTTCAGTCTATTCATAAACACTCTACGTAGTGTATTAAGCAAACTCATAGCTATATTGCTTGTAGGGCAGAATTTAACAATATAGTACCATAGGTATAGGGGATCTTTCTCGAGGTTTGAACTGGGAATGATGTATATGTATATATATACATGAGGTAATGAAGCAACCAATCATTACTATTCTAATATGCACTGCTATATATATTGACCATTTTTGGCTGCCGCTTCTCCCGTTGTCTTCCTCTCTAAAAGGATGATGCATAGAATAGTACACTGGCTATAGTAGGCACCATGCACCGAGGTTTTGAATCATGATCATGTCGCGACTTTCACCAGCTGCAGCAACTCATCGACCCTTGCCAGATATCGTCAGCCGAACGCCGGAGTCTGGCAGCTCGATCAGATGGGGATAGCTCGCTTTACCGGTGCTTTCTCGTCGCCTTCGACCCCATGTGGACGGCTTCCTTAGCTTTACTGAGTGGGTTACTACCTACCTAACACCTAGGCGAGCCCCGGAATCTGAGCATCGGATTGAACTATGTTACTACTAGTACTATCTATCCTCCCCAGCTTGTCATATCGTGTCTGCAGTGATCAGAATCTAATCTCCGTACCCTTAAGCCCCGCAGTCGTAATTGTAGATTAGTAGTAAGTAATAACACCACATTCATAACCATCGCGGAATGTACACTATTATTATATATATGCACTCAGGGCGGGAACGAGCCTGATCAGTCTGTCTGCCTGCGAGACCCGGCTTCTCTGATCGAGATGGAGATGACAGCGTTGGCGTCGGAGATCGGGGGCCGACCCACGTTGAGGATGGCCACAATCGAGATTGGATGCTTCTCGGAACCCCAGCATGAGGAAATGCAGTAGTATATCCCAAACAGTATGAGACTGGCAGTCTTTCGAACGGATGGATTTCATTCCGGGGGGGGCTCTGTCCAGGTACCTACCTACCGCAGAAGAGTCTTAAAGAAGGGAGGGTCACCGATCGTGAGCTCTTAGAGACGACTCGATTACAGTGCGGTATGTACAAGTTCTGGGATTCAGGTCTTCTCTAAGGTTGCTCCGGAGGAGAGAGAAATTCTTGGAAAAGGATCAGGGCCAGGGATAAGAATGAGAACGAGAATCTACCTACGGGCAATGATACATATTAATTATGATACTATCATAGCAGTTCATAACATACTATAATGCAAATAATCAAATAGCCTACAGACGAGAACCGAAGCAGCCTTTGATCTTGGAAAGAGAAAACTAAACTAAACTGCTTATGATGAGATCAAGGTGTATGTATGCCTCGTAATCAATCGTCATGTCATTTCCTATAATTCTTGATCTCCTCCATCTCTTTTTCCTTTTCATTAGGTATTTGTAGTAAGTGAGGATTGGATTGATGCGTTGGTCACTACTTAGTGTCAGACGGGCGCTCTGGGTTTCTCATCATGTTCGTCATGTCCCTCGAGCCGAAGTTGGGGGATGATATTTACATAATATGCAGGTCGGCTGGTGCATGTAAACTATGTGCAATAAGGCATATTTGCCTCCTATGGAATAAAGTGGAATAGAATACATGTCTGTACATGTGCATACTTGTAGTAAGCACATTCCCGAGTATGATAAGTCCACACAAGATAATTGAACGCCGCCCCTTTCCTGAAGGATATGAGGGATGAGACGCATGAAAACATGATTGAACCAGTATCCATATATAAATATATGAGAGAACATATTAGTACCTGCTGCATTTTAACAAAACAGCCGACGGTTCTGTTCTGCCCCGCCAGCGAAGGGATGTCTGTCCTATTCCAACACTCGCAAAATAGACGGAGGATAAAATCGTGCTATCATTTCGGCTTCCGCGGCTTTCGTTGCCACCGGGTTTTCAGGTCACCTCCTAACTGGAAACGCGGAAAGGGATGCGCTTCTGTGTTGAAGACTGTCCCCTCCAGCGGGATAAAGTCTCGGTCTGAGAAGAGGAGGTAGAAATATTTCAGAGTCTCTGCGAGCCAAAAACTTTCCATGTTGTCTCGTGGAATGGGTGGGATGACGTTGGCATTAGAGAGGGATGTGAAACCTGTGATACGGGAGTGGCCAGGTGAAGATGAGGCTTCGTCGAAGGAAGAAAAGGTGGGCTTGCTCTCGTTATCCTCTTCGACAACAGCTGTGTAATTGACAAAAGCTTTGAACATCTCCCACCCCCAGTGCCGATAGGTCTCGTCCTCGGTAATTCGGTACATGTAGAAGAGAGACTCAACCGTCTCGGGACGCTGCAGGTTGTGCTGGTCCTGGGGATGGATGTCGATGTCCTTCCTCCACGCCTGAGTCATGTCTTCAAGAGGGTAGAGAGGACCGGAGACGAGCTGGAGATCCTCCAGCTTAGATTTTCCAAGTCCAACACTCGACTCCGGAAATATGTCGGTCATCATGCGAGGAGGGTTGTCGATGCGAAAATAGGTGATCTCCGGCGCAAGGCCAGTCGGTGTCGCCAGGTATGTTGCCCAGCATGTCTTCATCAACTCCTTTGCAAGCAAAATCTCCTCATTTTGACGTTGAGTCCAGTTCGGAGACTTCTTCGCTTCTGATAAAGGCAGCCCTCCGGTCGCACCAAGAGCGATCGTTCCCGGCATGAAGCATACGAGATGATCCATCTTAGGGCTCAGCGAACCACGAAGTCCTCCCGGCTTCTCGCCAAGAACCGTCAACCGGGCATGCTTTGTATAGGTAATCAGGTGTCTACGGATGCCCATTAACGCTTCATCCCACATTTCTTTATATATCGGTTCTTGTTTGGAGGTTTGCAGATACTGCTTGATGAGATACTCTGCCGAGTTCTCATCAGTAAGGAATATTTTAATTCACATCAGAACAGAGCCAAACTCACCATAATAGGAGTCTCCCCTGCTTCCGAGGCGGATATTCTCTCCACTAAATTGGCCGCTGACAGGATTGATATAAATGGGTAGCAGTCCATCTTCCCTCTCCAAATTATCGACAACCTTGATAACTTGCTCGACCGTCTCCCAGTACGCAGCTTCCCCGGTTAACTTAGCCAGATACTTGAACTCCAACTGCACTGTGGTGGCCTCCGCTGTCGACGACGCCCCGCCGTCCGTGTGCGACGGTATTCCTACGGAAGCGTTGAGATTAATGCTCGCATAAGGAATACCGGTCGGTGAGTCAAAAGCACCAAGCAAGCGCTCGGCCAGATCGGTGGCTTTCTCAATATACAAATCCTCACCCGGTGAGCCAACGTTATCATCGCTGACCGGAGCCAGGTCTGGATATGTTGTGGACAGATAATGAGCCGATAGCAGTCCACCCAGCAGCCGAATAGTTGTTTCGAAGGTACTAACGTCGTGATGCTGGTTATATTGCAAAGAGTTGTGTATCCAATGTCGAGCATGTTGAACACGAGAAGTCAAATTCATGATCATCATAGTATCAAGTGCATCAACAATAATCCAACCTAGGCCGCCTTCTACCATGTTTCTACGGTCCTTTGAGATTGGTTTGTACTCGTCGAAGCCTGATCAAGTAGATCAATAAAGGGCCCTCGGAACCAGTCATAGATATCCACTCACCCCAGGCGTGCTTCTCGTAATCGTCCCAACTGATGACAAACGCGTCTCTCACTTTCTCCCTCCTTGCCGCCCAGTCGATATCCTGAGTCTTTGCGCCAGGTGTTCCCTCACTGCCAGAGTCCTCTATCCAAGACCATGGGTCTTGGCCTCTCAGAAATCCTGGCCTTGTGTTGACTCCGAGTGAATTCCATCGGCCCCAACACCACCACACGAAGCCTATCAATGTCAGGACCAATGTTCCATATGCTACTTTTCTCCGCCATCTGAGGGGTGCCGTCCGGCGCGGTGCGAAATAAGGCTTGTCCTTGTACATGGGTAGATCACGCCCGCTCCCGAAGTAGCCGGCTAGTTTATTCGAAGCGCCAACGTTCTTGCTAGGTTGAGATAACCCGTAGCCACCTACAACACCGTTACCATTGTTTCTGGCAGTAGATGCACGCCAATAGCTGTCCTCGAGCGGCCGCTGGGGAGATGAGAAGGAGGGAACGTTCTGGGGGAGTTGAAAAGACATATGTTAAATGCCCTTGATGTGGGGTCAAAATCGAACTCCCGCTGCAGTCTCCTAGGGGCGCTCGGGAATACTGTGTGGCATGAGGTAGGTCGATGCTGTCATATGATAGAATATGTCTATAGATGAAAAACCGAAGAATAGAATAACCAGAACTAGACCTGGATATGAGAACAGTTCCATGTATTCCTCTAGCCCAAAAGAAGTTCACCTCCCTCTATGTAGCCAAATAATCTTAGAAGTTCCCCAGAACGGTAATAATGAGTTCTCCCACGGAAACTTATATTACCACGCTGTCAGTTCCAGCCGAGGCTGTTATGATGGACGGGGTGGAATCGTAAATGTATGTAGATTCATACTAAAAGCGAGGATCCGCGGCTCTGCTGTAATTTTTAAGAGGACATATAACGTATCTCGCTGTTACGCCTTTTTTTTTTTTAAAGAAAAAAGACGATATTAAGTGGAAGTGATGGATGTGGAAGGAAATCTTTATTACGAGCATTAGTAATAAATAAGTTGCGTGACTGACACTATCATATCGACACGTGATCTTGTCTGATGGAATCAACTTTTGTTTACTTACGGATCATACTACTTTTGAGTGTATACCGAATTTTTACTAAGACAAAAGGAGGAAAAAAAGAAAAAAATCGAAATCCCAACCCAATAAGCGCCCTGATGCTCTCGATACTCTACTACTCATTTTACATGATATATACCTACGGCACGATGCGACATTGAATCATCGCTATAGACTGAGGAAACTCTCAATCGTTACATGCGTAGTCTAGAGTTTCTGGTATTCCAATTTGCCCTCAAGTTTCTTGGCTTCGGCCACTTTGCGAACGGCCTTATTAAAATCATCCTGGCTGATCGATTCCCGGTCGTCCTTAATGGCGAAATACCCGCTGTACCAACTCATTAGCGAGCTGTGTGGAGGAACTAAAAGCAACAACAGGACGTACGCTTCAGTAACCACATTCCGAAGATCGGCACCGTTGAGGCCATCGCTCATCTTGACGATGCTCTCAAAGTCAACTTCATTCTCCATCACCACAGAACTAGCGTGGATTTTCAGGATTTCCAACCGGCCCACTTCATTTGGCAGGGGAATTTCAATCTTGCGGTCTAAACGGCCGGCACGAAGTAGGGCAGGGTCAAGAGTATCGGGTCGATTGGTGGCCATAATAATCTTCGTTTTCCCCAAGTAATCGAAACCATCGAGCTGATTGAGCAATTCCATCAATGTTCGTTGGATCTCTCGGTCGGCGGATGTTCCTTCCGAAAACCTTCGTCCCCCGATGGCATCAATCTCGTCCATGAAGATGATACATGGCTCATGTTCCTTTGCGTATCCAAACATCTCTCGTATTAACCGTGCTGACTCCCCAATGTACTTGTCAACAATCGCAGATGAGACCACTGGAGAGCGTTAGCACGACAAAACGTGGTAGAGACATGGTGCTCAAAATGCATGAACCTTTCAAGAAATGTGTATCTAAGGAGCTGGCTACAGCTCTCGCTAGAAGAGTCTTTCCGGTTCCCGGAGGCCCATAAAGTAACACTCCCTTGGGAGGCTTGATTCCAACTCGCATAAACAGCTCTGGATTCTTTAGCGGCAACTCGATCACTTCCCGTAGCTCTCGAATTTGGTCGTTCAATCCTCCAATCCCAGCGAAGCTGACTTGCCCTGGATCCTCTAACGACATGTTGTACACGAGGGGATCAACCTCCCGAGGCAGCATCCGCATGATCGTAAGTGTGGTCATATCCAGTGCAACGCGAGTTCCCTGTTTTAGTTTGGATTTGTCAACCTTGGAGCGGCAGCCGACGACGTATCGTGGACCAGATGATGCCTTAACGATAACTACGCGAGGTTAGCCCCCCGGGAATCTCATACACAAGCTACCTTAGAGGATAGTGAACCGCTTTAGGCTTACACCGCTCCTCATCTAACTGCTTCAACACCTCTCCAATGATCTGGCCGACACTTTGGAGCGCTTTGATATTTTCTTCCGTGAGATCAAACTCCTTTTGAAGGTCCTTGATGCCGAGCCGAAGCGACTTCAGTTTTGCTTCCCATTCCCGGAGCTCAAGGAGGCTCTTTTTATAGTCTTCAAGGGCTTGTTCCCTCTCCGGATCACTGGCTCCGTCCATCCTCGGTTGGGGAGGTGAAAGAGGGGCGTGACACGGGGGAGACAAGCACAGTAAGATACTAAGTTGGAAGAGGACAAGAGAGAAATGTAAAAGAAGAAAGAGGGGGGAAAGGCGAGCTAGGGAACGTGTAATTATAAGGGCTCAGGTTCCGGTGGTAAATGCGTTGTCTACAATCAAGAAGCTTCCTATAAAATATTGGCGCCGACTTAACCCCGAACTAACGGGAAAAAAGACAGCGGTGAGTGGGCAGAAAATTATTCTGGCAAAAATAAATAACGGCTTGGTCAATGCCATAGGAATAGTCACACGACACATTCAAATGATTTTTTAAAAAACAACTTAAGTCCTTCTCCCCTTCTAGTATCTATAAAGTCACTCTTGGATTTACTGTCTTCTTTTAGTTAGAATACGTCAAGATGACTTCTCTTTTAAGTTACTAAGTTTAAGAAATGTGATGAGTACAGACAGTATTAGAGGCACTATAATCCTCAATTTTTCATGCTGACCGTTCTCCCTGAAGCACCAGATCCCAATGGCACTCCTCAACCTAGGTACAGTCCCAGGCAGAGGATAAAAGAGGTCCATCTAAATGCACGTTGAAGAAAACCTCTTCCAGAGTTTGCGAGAAATAAAGGACTCGCTACTTGCAATAGCGTCTTCAATGCCATTTATCGCAGGTAAGCTATTATGGTGTCGGCGATGCATATAGTGCTAGTGCCTAGCTTGATAAATACCAACACTAGATCACCAGCCTCTTCCAGCAGCTCAACCTGAATTATCGCAGTGCCAATATCACTCCTTGAAGAGGACAGCACGATAGACATTGTGACATCCTTACACTCCACACATCAGCCAATTGCAGATAAGCTCGAAGCTTAACACCTGGTTTCACAATGGTTATAGCCCGGTCCGCCGTAAGAAGGCGCTATTCTCGTGGCGATATAGAGCTACTATATGGAACACCTTTCTGCCCGTAAAACATCGTATGCCGTAGATCTTAGTGGGACTTTTCTTCAGCTAAAGTCGACAATAAACATGCGAGGAAGCTCAACCAAGATCTATCGGGGCCTATGCAAACACGGGTAAAGAAGGTGTACGGGTTAGCTCCACAGCAGCTCATGAATTAGAATAGTATAGGTCTTCACCCACCGATATTCATCAGCGCCTAATTAATGCACGTGAATCATGATTTCCTCCCATAGACATATACTTCTTGATGGAAAGGTAATTCCTTCCATGGTTGACCCATAACATAAGTGATACCCTGCCTGTAAAGCTCCATCTCTTTAGACAGCTATCAAAACGAGAGAGATTGTACCGTTTTTGACATGTGACAATACTCGAGAGCCTCCGTTTCAGTGACGCCAAAAGATTCGTTCCGATTTAACTCACAATGAACTCTTGGGTAAAAGATTACTCTATAACGGCCGGATGTACCCTGGATATATACCCATGATCTCGCTTGGAAGTCTAGCTGTGAAGACTGCTGTTTTGTGGGCAGTCTACGAGGTGGTACAGCTAGCATCAGCCACATCGTTTGAAGTACGCACGTCTTATGGTATAATTGACCTTGCAATTGGCAAGCCTTACTCTCTTTTTGGTGCTTTCCCTCAACTTTAATTATGTACATGTATCTATAACACGGCACGGATTACTTTGGATTGCTTTCGATCACCCGGTGGATGTAGTAATTGTCTTATACCAGTAATACTAGCAGTCCTATAACTACTATATATATGATGACTCGGAGCGTAGCTTGGGAGGATTTTCGGAAGCTAACCCTCACTACATATAATAACTTATAGAATCGGTTCATTCGCCCAGCAAAGGAAGCTCGGTTGCTTGCTCAAGAACAGCGGTGCCAAAGAGAGCTTCAACTTCAATAGGAGAAGGAGAAGCGTGAAGAGGAGCGGCGTCGCCATCATGAGGCTCGGGAGACAGAAAAAATGAAGAAAAGGGAAAAGAAAAGCAGAATGGCAAAGACACGCTCAAGATTCAGCCTAGGCAGTAGCAAATCGATGAGTAACTCGTAAGTGGCCGGCTTCCTTCACGCCTTCGGGATTAAATTTCTACATAGGGTATTCGTAAAGATAGTAATCTATAGTTTGACAAGTTCTCAAGTCGATATATTGTATGGTCGCTGAGATATTCGCCTCCGAATTCCAAATGGTCACAAAACAAAAAGTGGTGCAAGTGGTGGTGGATTACGTTATACCCCATCATCGTATTGCTGCAACGACGCTTTTCAGAGCCAAACATTGTCTTCCAAGCCGAGCCCCCGTTCTCTCAAGCTACATCTTCATTTTAGCTGTCCTCCAAGCCCCACAGCTGTTACGGTCACTATGCCATCGCCCCTATATTATCTTCTACCACTTCTTCCTCTGCAAGGTGTGGGGTCTCGCATTTACTTCGGCTAAACTAATTATAAGGCATTGGAAAAAAAAAAATTTCTTGAGGACATTGGTATGTACTTTCAATATGTTATGGTAACGCGAAGCTGCTTGCCGTCGTACTTCTCAACGCTCAAGAAAGGGTTGAAATGGTAAGCTGCGGTGTGGGGATCAGAGGTCTTCCGAGCTAGCCACTCATCAAAAACATCTAGAGCATCATAAGCATGAGGCAAGTATTGTAATTCAGTCTGAAGCGCCATCCAACGGGCGTAGACATGACCGAATTCGTCTCGAGTCGCTTCGCTTCCCACTTAAGCCTTGTGAACGGGCTTGATAATACCCATCATCTCATCATTAGTCAAAAAGAACCCGTCTCCTGTAGTGTATAAAGTGTCTGTAGCAACACTGTAGAAGAGAGACTCGTACCCCGCCCACGATACTACGAAGACCCTTCTCTGCCTGTCCAGCTCCTTGTCAAGCCACTCAGCCGACGATCTCCCTGCAGCAATAAGCTCTAGCTTTATACAGGACGACGCTCTTAATGGAGTTGCTATACAGAAATTAATATTGAACCCTGTCTTTTGCACCTGTTGAGGACGTATTGGTTCCATCGGAGGCATGGGCCCGAACTAAAACTTGTTTAAAGGTTTTAATATACTAATTGTCACCCGGGACGACAACTTCGTGAGAAGGAGGTTTGAAGGAAAGGCGTAAGTCGTAGGGGAAACTCTTGCATAGCCGGATCGTCGTAAAGGATAAATGGCCTTACTCTACAGTAAACTTTGCATATGCAACTTTCTTCTCGAGGCGTTCTCGTAGTGGTTGCAATGGTAGCAGAGGTAACTGAAGAGAGATCAGTATTTCACGGATTTCTTTAAAGGCTGCTATATACTGGAGTTAAAGTGTCCAGCATTTGAAATCACGGCAAAGGAGACCGTAAGCGACTTCCGCCTGTGCCCGAGAAAGAACGGGAGCATCTTGTTCAAAGTGCCTCAATGTAGGAACGGAAAGCTCCGTACAAGGTTCCACCGTAGCTAGGAAACACTCGGAGATCGGGCGGTGATTGAAGTGAGGAGAAAGGATCTAGACAAGAAATTAGATTGAGAAGATCGGTAGGAAGACAATAAGGACCATGGCCGAAGTATCTAGGTAAGCAACAAACGTTGTAGAGATGTGGTTGATTGTTGAATCATTCATACTTATTATTATAGGTATGTTTCTACACAGGATACCATATGTCATAATGTAATAAGATACAATAAGATACAATATACATACATACCGGGTATGTATAGGTATGTACAGGTTGCATGTACATGATTTATTAATTAGTATAGTACATGCAATAGTTACCTAGCATATATATATTATTATTGGTCATATATGATGATACAAGTTAAATAAAAATGAGAAATCCATGCGCCATGGGCATTTAATATAAGAGTGCCAGCAACCTTCTTCTTTTCTCTTTTCCCCATTCATTCATCACCTGGTCATTGAAGGGAGAAGAATTGATCTCAATTTCGTTCAGGTACGTAAGTAAGGACTTCTCGATGATGACATGCCTTGTCTATCCCTCCTCTCTATGAACTTTACCCCTCACTTTTCCAACCGCGTCATACATGTAAAAGACTTATTATTATGTATTATTATTATATTAATATTAAAAACATGAGCCCGGCATTCCCTTTAGGTCTATCGGTGAAGGCCACTCCTCTATCATGATCATATACCTTCTCGTCACCTGATTCTCACCTGATCAACTCTTCATCTTTCTTCCTACCCTCCCTCCGTCTCTTTTCTGCTTCTCTTTCTATTCTTCACCACTTCGATCCACTTAAGTGACCTTCCGTACCTATCGACTGATTCTTCACTCCCTCTTCCTCCAATCTGCTCATCTAGAATGCCCATCACTAAAATCCACGCTCGTTCCGTCTACGACTCGCGGGGTAACCCCACCGTCGAGGTAGATGTTGTCACCGAAACGGGTCTGCACCGTGCAATCGTCCCCTCAGGAGCTTCGACCGGTGCGCCCTCCTCCCCGTCAACCCTCCGTCCACTCCAGCTTCAACACTAATAACCGGAGGTTTAGGTCAGCATGAGGCGCATGAGCTGCGGGATGGCGACAAATCCAAGTGGCTTGGAAAGGGTCAGTCGAAGTTACCCGCGGACGCCTTCAGAAGGCAAGGAGCTGATAGAGTCGCGCTACAGGGGTTTTGAAGGCGGTTTCGAACGTCAATAATACCATTGCCCCAGCTGTCATCAAGGAAAACCTGAACGTCAAGGATCAAAATCAAGTCGATGCGTTCCTCATTAAGCTGGATGGCACCGATAACAAAAGTAACCTTGGAGCCAATGCCATACTTGGAGTTAGTCTCGCCATCGCCAAGGCTGGTGCAGCCGAGAAGGGCGTTCCTCTCTACGCACATGTCTCCGATCTGGCTGGAACTAAGAAGCCTTACGTGCTGCCAGTGCCCTTCCAGAATGTCCTGAATGGTGGATCCCATGCGGGCGGTCGTCTTGCCTTTCAGGAGTTCATGATTGTTCCGGAGTAGGTACCCTGATCCTAGGGAGTTATGCCAGCCGTAGCTAATCGTACAGCACCGCTCCCACCTTCTCTGAGGCCCTCCGCCAGGGTGCGGAAGTTTACCACAAGCTCAAGGCTCTAGCCAAGAAGAGGTACGGTTTATCGGCAGGGAATGTTGGTGACGAGGGTGGTGTCGCCCCCGATATTCAAACCGCCGAGGAGGCTCTCGACCTCATTACCGACGCCATCGAAGAGGCAGGCTACGCAGGCAAGATCCATATTGCTATGGATGTAGCTTCGAGTGAATTCTACAAGCAGGAAGATAAGAAATACGATTTAGATTTCAAGAACCCCGACAGCGACCGATCCCAGTGGCTCACTTATGAGCAGCTAGCAGACAAATACAAGGCCCTTGCCGAAAAGTACCCCATCGTCAGCATCGAGGATCCCTTTGCGGAGGATGACTGGGAAGCCTGGAGCTATTTCTTTAAGACCTCGGACTTCCAAATCGTCGGGTAGGCGATCATCCCCTCATTTGTCATTCCCGTTCCTTGACTAATAAATCCAGTGACGACCTAACCGTCACCAACCCTCTTCGTATCAAGAAAGCGATTGAGCTCAAGTCCTGCAATGCGCTCCTCCTCAAGGTCAATCAGATTGGCACCTTGACGGAGTCCATCCAAGCCGCCAAAGACTCGTACGGTGATGGTTGGGGTGTCATGGTTTCTCACCGCTCCGGTGAGACAGAGGATGTGACCATTGCCGACATTGCTGTCGGCCTGCGCGCCGGACAGATCAAGACGGGCGCACCGGCTCGCTCTGAGCGCCTTGCCAAGCTCAACCAGATCCTCCGTATTGAGGAGGAGTTGGGGCCTGATGCAATCTATGCGGGCACTAACTTCCGCAGCGCCGTGAAATTGTAAAAGCGGAAGCATTGATCTTGTGGGGGGGGGGGAAGAAAATTGAGGATTCAATTTCTCTTTCCAAGGAGGGTGAGCTAGTAATGAGTCGGGGACCTCATTACAGAAAAATGCCTCACCTGGATCTTTCTTTGTGGACCGGTGGTATCGCTACCAACGGAGTTAAAATGAGCAATGGCTCTGGAAACCCCAAAACCCCTGTTAAATAGATGGTAAATCCAACGAAAAGTTGTCTGGTGATATTGATGTTTGCAATCCGTTCTTTATGCTTTTACCTGGTGCAAACGTAGCCCACACTATGAACTAAATTACTGTGGTATCGTATGTAAAGAATTGGTATAGTAGGTATCATATAGAATATATGTACCGAAGTATTCCACTATCATATATGTATTAGGTATCAAATATCTATACATATGCAAGGTACATAAATACACCTATGCCGGTAGATTCACCATAGTATGATATGTCCATAGAAAGTAAGGTAGGTATTTATAGGTGGTTCTTGATGACGTCGGGGTACATCGGGCAGCAAAAGACCATAGTGGTCATGTGACGTATTCAATCACCGAAGTTACATGTGATGCCTGCCGCACCAGACACATCAATTTTTTTTCTTACATTTATTGAAAAATTCCCCTCCTTCTACCTCCCACACCCACTTTTCTTTTGTTTCCCCTTCCCTCCTTCCCCGCGTTATCCCAACCTTATTAGATAGTCCCGAGCTGCTTTTCATCCGTGACGATTATCTCAAGTCATACTCAGGTCATCATGCCGCCCTCAAAGTGGGGTACGTAGGCAAAGTTTCTGTCTCCGAGTTCGCTTATTGAGATTCTCGCAGTTTACTAACAAATGTCACAGATGATGATGAGAGCACTCCTCCCTCGTCACCACCTCCTATCGCTCCACGGCGCAAGTTTGATGATGAAGAAGATGATGAAGTAAGATCCCCGAAAGCTATGATACAATGAAGCAGGCTTCTGAGTGTTCTGGAGGATTTTGACGCTCATGGGCTTCTCCTGGACTAGGTTTTAGAATCATGGGACGCGGAAGAAGATTCAGAAGCGGAGCAGGAAAAGGCTGGGCAGGCAGAAGCGGCCAAGGCCAAGGCCGAAGAAGCAGCCGCCGCCGCGAGGAAGAGCCGAGTACAACGGATAGCGGAGCATAAGGAAGTGCGGAGACGGCGTGCGGAAGAGGAGGAAGACGAGGAGAGTAGCGACGAGGAGGATGAATACCAGCGGAACACCCGGCTCCGTCGCACTGAAAAGGACGCCGACCTCAAGCATGCCGAAGATCTTTTTGACGACATCGAATCGAACCGAAATCGCAGCGGCGCGCCCAAATCAGTCGTCGTTGGTGACTCGCCCGACCCCGCCAAAATGATCGATTTCTCCGCTATGCCACTATTTAAGCCGTCTACCAAGGATGAATTTACTCTGTTGACAAACATCCTGGTCCCGTTGCTGACAAGACAGTCGAAAAAGCCGCAATATCCAATCTGGGTGCAAGACTTTGCCAAGCAGCTCGTCAAAGACCTCCCTAGCGTGGAAGTCAAGAAAGTCGCAAGCGCGCTGACTACGCTGAGTAACGAGAAGATGCGAGACGAGCGTGCAGCCGACAAGGGAGCGAAGAAGAGCAAAGCTGCAAAAAACAAGGCCTCGCTCGTCGCCCAGCGTGATTCCACGAAGATTGATACTACATCTTATACAGATGACTTAGATGATGATGATTTTATGTAGAATGATAAGAGCAATGTTCCCTTTTCTTTTCTTTTCTCCCCCTTTCTCTCTATTGCCTTCCAATGAGCGATTGATGTCTTAAGCCATGATTAAGGTTTTGGTTTCTTTTCTAGAACGCTTCCTCATCACACTTCCTCCTTTCAGCCTTATTTTCCTTACCTTCCCCTTCCTTAGCAAACTACATATAACTAGGGATAGCATTGCGTTTGTTTTTCTCTCTCATTAATTGTCTAATACATGCACACCTTGTTACATTGCAGCCTATAGCTTCATTTTCATCCTGACTGATATTCCCTTTGCCCAGTCAAAAGAATCCGTACACCTCTCATTCTTCCTTTTGTAATAATATCACATGCATCCAGTGTGAGGAATCAGAAATGGCATCACGACTACCATCGGTCCGATTATATACGGAGTCAGGTCCACAATTCAGTAAATATCATATTGGTTTACGTTGCCAAATTGATAGAGACTAATACTTCAAGGTTCAAGCCAGATCCTCCAAAGCATGTCCAATACCCTTGAAAAAGTGGAAGGTAAACACCTAACATATTAGCTATACTACGGGGGAACGATAGCGGCTGGAGTATGTGTGAGGATACGACTCCTATCATATGTCCGATAGGACCGGACCGCACTCGGCCATGTACTAGAGCTATCGGGAGACTGACTGAGCATGGCTTAACAGCATATGCTTCGGGAACTAGACCGATCATTCAGGCACTCGTCATAATTCTGACCCATCTCAGCGCCTTTTGCATGATGCCTCGCTGAGGACAACACATCAACACGCGTCGATAGTCAGGCCAGAGGACCGGGGATCAGGAGGGAGGGCGTCCCTAAGAGGGAGTTAGCACAGTCCTATGATAGACAAGTCCATCCACCGGGAAGACGTGTCCTTTATATCTTTATCACTCAGCCTGTGCCAAGGCTACCGCACTTGTACGGGAAGTGCGCGACTCCGGGGGACATTCATTTTTGATTAGTAATCCGTATTATACATCGTAATTATATGTAATAGTAATCATACTATTAGCGTATTTTACGCTAGCGTGACAACTATACCAGTGAGTCGTGTTGTCGTGACTTCCACTCATGCTAAAGGCTCAGTAGGAATGGTATATTCCCTGACAGGTAGATGTATGCATGTTGGTATCATATACTTGATTTAAAACCCCTTGTCTCAAGATATTATTATAACCTCTATTTGACTTTTACCATGCCTCTAAGTAGACGACGTGTACGGCTTGCTAAAGCTCGACAGAGCCTTCACGTTGCGAGCCTTAAGCCAGTCAACCCGACATCGGATATAAGGCCTCAACTAGATAGCAATTTAATTGGCATTGTGGTACAGATGCCACAAAATGTCAACGGCCTAGAGGAACTTCAGGACGTGGGCGATTCAGATGAGCTGCCAGTGCCGCAACATTCTCAGGCGGCTGTATTGGAGGAACGAAAATCATTGTGGCCAAGTGAGAAGGAATTTCACCTTGAATGTCCCAAGCCACGTTATGAAGAATGCCGGGAGAGACAACAATGCAAAGAATGCATTAAGGGCAAAAGATGTGATTTTTGCCGACAAAAAAGGAACCACAGTGGCAACTATACGCAGAAACGAATCTGCAACAATTATGTTCATCGGAAAGATTCCTGCCAATGCGTTCAAAAGAAACTCTGTGCATATTGTGAGAGGAGGCAGAAAAAAGGCTGCGAGAAATGTGAGAGTTTACCGCTGAAGTGTTCAAGTGGTAAGTTTATCTTTTTTTACCATCTTCCTAATGCGCCTTTGACTAATTCTTTTCCCCTCCCAGACCGCTATGCTCGTCGCCTTCTTTCCTTGCAGCCTGATTTTATGTCACAGAAAGGTGAGATTGAGGAGGCGCTTGGAGGGAAGCCTTACTATCACCGTATCTTCTTCTATCCAAAGTTTCATTGTGAGTTGAATCACATTGAATACTTTTGGTGCCACTCCAAACTCTATGCAAGAGCCAACTGCGATTATGCTATCGAGGGATTGCGGAGTAATATGCCTATATCATTAGCGTCTGTATCCAGTGAAACTATCCTTGGAAATTATAATAGCTGTCTAAAAAAGATGGCGTTATATCGACAAGGGGTGTGGCATACGGATCAGGTGAGTGGAAATCATGGGCATGTGGGGTGGATGAGGTATTGTTGGTGTACGTAATTAATAATAAAAAACGGTTGGGTGGCGTGTATCAAGGGGTTATGTGTATCTTACCATACATATGTCCGTATTTTTTTTACATCGGCATAATATATACCGCCTTCCGACCGCCTTCTCAAAAAGGTAAAGTGCCCGCGAGGGGATGCCCTTTTTTCAAACGAATCCCTAGGCTCCCTAGGCTCCCTTGCGTTTTTTGAATATATCTTTCTGTAACTTTATTCTTAAACCAATTATCTGTAGAGTTACAGTCTTTGGTTTTGTTTTTCATGTGGTGGTGTGGCGTTGCGTAGCTTTGAAAATGGCGGCATTTGTGGTTGCACTTTTGTATTGGATTTGAATGTCCGCCACCATACACTACACAATTTTCCACACACTGAATACACTATCTCCCTATTTACAACAAGTACATATAGAGTGTTCCCTAGGCGCCTACTACTCTGGGACCCAGTTAATCACCCCACTCTTATCCTATTTTTTGAGATAGCAGCACATATAGTGGCTTTAATTATCCCTGATCAAGGTTGAACTATTCTATTTACACTACTAAACACTCCTTCAAGTTCGGAACTCATAACCGGAATTCCGAACAGGTCCAATGTAAAGGTTAAGAGAGGGGCCATGTTAAACGTTTCTCATACCGGTACACGGTAGGGGGACTGTCTATCTTCTCGCGTTGGAGCGTTAGGAAGGTTCCGGTCCTCTTCATCGCTGCGGAACTCCTCCATAACGTATTCCAGTCGTGGCAAGTAGGCTGATTCGTCCGGCTGCTTCCCGACCCTCTGGAGGCTATAGTGCCGGTTGGAATCAACTGCGCCAAGCAGATCCTCCCCGACTTGTACCGTGCCCATTGCGCCATGTCTGCACTGCTTTGCCAATCATCTTATCGCCATTTGTATCTTGGATTGTAATGTACACCCTTTATACAGGCTGCACCACTTCGACCAAAAGGTCATAGAAATGTTGAGTGTATACCCGAAATTGCGGCCTAGTCCATTATATAGCTTCGTCCATTACGTGGATGTAGCGAAATGGCAGCTTCATAGGCTTGACTTGTCAGTGAGCTGGCAATACTTGTCAAGCTTCACCCATCTAAGCCGGTCGCTGCTTAAAAGATACATGTTCGTATGCCTATGGAAATGTATTCTTCTATGTTCTTCTTTCTCAACCTTTATAACCCATTGTGCGCTTAGTCATCCTCCTCCTCGCTAGTAGCTATTGTAGTGTACATACAGCCGCTCAACTGTAACCTGGTACATACAGTTTGCGGATCGCGACAATAGGTACCGATCTTTAACCAGGTCCCAGTGCTCAGTGTAGCTCCCGGGAAAAGCTGCAGAAGCCTGAGAGTATCTGAGTCTTGACATCTTCTAGCAAGGGTTCGATCATAGGGAGGACTTCCCATAAAGCGTCATATCTCCCTGCATAGTACGCCTTGAGTCGACAAGTGTGTTCACCCGAAAATGGAGCTAACGCATCATACTTACCATCCACTGCCCAGTTCAAGCTTTTTAGTGGCCATTTTAAAGGGCTTTAAAATGACAAGGAACTCCGCCAAGATAGACCAATCATCTATATCGCAGATTGCTGGCCTTGGTTAGCGGTTCCTTGGTGGGGGCCGAGTACCATTGCGAGTGATTCTCGCGATATATTCCTTGATGATGTTTGCCATGTAAGTATTCATGGCACTACGTAGCAAAGCAGCGCGCTCGATCATGTTATAAGTGGAGTTCCAGCGCGTCTCTTAGTTTTCCACAAGTTCATAGGTCTTATCTTTCTCACCAAGACCTAAGTTCTGCAGCCTTTGTATTTTTTTCAAAGACTTGAAGACGCCAACCGCTACCGCTAATATACTTCGCAATGTGAATTTTGCCGATTGGGCCCCTCTTCCTCCAGAATTTGAGGTCCTTGATCTCTTCCTTTGCCTGCTCGGCTTCCACCTGTAGGGCATCTGGCTCTGTACCAAACAGAATCTCTCGGGCAACAACATCAGAGAATATATCTTGGAAGAACGGACTTTCGACCTGATTAAATGCGACTTTTTCGTGAACTATCCATCAAAGAATCTTGGATTTGAACCTCTCGGGCCGAAAGGATGTAGTAATCCCATGGACTCTCTCTCTGTTTCTCGCATTTACTGAGCCGTTGGCCCGCTTGAAAGCTTCGAAAAAATTTTTCATTTCTCCGAGGCGGTGACGGGCCCTTTCTCAGTGAGCTTATGCATCTCTTATGTGCTTTATCGGCAAAGCAGTTTCCCCACCAGCTTTCTAAATATGAGATTTATGTCGTCGCTCAATGTGGCACCTTTTGCATAACTAGCACAGATCTCCAGTTTAGTTTCCTCCACACAGTATCCTTCGCTCCAAATCCGTACACGAGACTGGCGGGGATTTGTAGGTATCCGAAATTTTGGCAGAGAAGGCCAGCGAATACCATCATAGCAAGGAGGATTCACAAGGGTGGAGGCTTTACCTCTGCCACCTATGTCATGATTAAATTAACAGTGAAAGAATTGTCAGACACTTTGGCTCTCAATTGATAGAACGAAATCACTGCCTAGGTAACTATGTCTTGAAGACTCAAATAGAATAGAGAAACAGGAATAGGTTTAAGTCATATGATGATAGATTGGGTCACCTCCGATCGGTAAAAGGGGGAAAAAGTCGGGGAATAGCTGGATACACCTGGCAGACTGGCAGGCTCCGGTAACATACCAAGCTAATATTCACAGCCACTACTATGATAGTCCCATAGGCTTTGACATGCGAGTACCTATACACTGGCACTAGACCACACCAGTGTGTATAGTGTGACACTGAAATACACTATTCCTGAGCCTGCGGGCCACCCACCCTTCACCTCTTAGTTATCGAGGCTATGCGAGTGGAGCGATATCCTCACAACTGAAGCTGTTCTTTCACATTTAAGGACCTGTCCGATAGACATAAAGTACAGAGTTCCAGTCTGTGGATTGACTTTGAATAAGCTAAGGCAGAAGAATTTCAGTATATCGGGCTAATAGGTACACTGTGAAGGTAACGCTCGCCTCTTAGTCCATCGAAATCAACTAGATCGCCGCTGATTTGTATTGACTGAAAGAAACGACGTTGAGGGCTAGCCCTAACATATCGTATACTGTTATGGAGCTTTCCGATTGCACCCCGCTTTCTCCCAAAGCTCGCCAAACTGGCTTCAAGTCCTCTTCGCGGTATGCAGCTTTAAGGACCTTGCACACCTTTTCAGCATCCTTTCCAATAAGAAAAGCCTGTATTTGGATAAAGAGCCCGGAGGACCAAATCGATGCAGTTGTCATCTGAGGTCGCATTATGCGCCATGAAGTATCCGATGCAGTCGCTGATGTTATAGTCCTCAAATACTTCCGGGAGGGCATCCTCCATATTTTCGCCTGAATGCTCGCCGAGCAGTTCGCGAAGGCCAAGAACAGCGGTTCGTCTCTTGCCGTTCTTATCTATGAAATGAGCAATACAACCGAGGACAGCCAAGCAATTAGGTGACATCAGAGATCAAATGATATCGAAATGCTGCTATGGGAGTCTTTCATATCTTGTCGTAGCTTTTCCCTCCTCATTTCGAATGAGTCACCCCTTCCCAAAAATTAGAAGCTCCTGTTGATTATGATTCCCTTCGCAGAGATAACAATACCAGAATTTCCGTGTTGGATCATCCTTGAGCTGTATATCCTCATCGTATGCCTGAAGTAAAAGTTAGTGTATGAATTAAGGAATAGCTCTGTAAATGGCACAGTAGTTACCTGTGCGAGAAAAGGCACAGAATCTCGAGCATAGTGCGCCTATAGAGCAGTGCAGGGCTTCCAATTTCGCTCGATATACTCTCGGTCGTTGATAGCCTCTTGGACTGACTCCCTACACCCAGCCTCAGAACGCCGGTAACGAAGAGCGACAATCATAGGTGGGAGCTAGGTCATTAGACTGCAGTTTGACTGCAGTTGCAGCAGGTGAATCAAGGGGCAGCCACTCAAATCACTCAGGCTGCTGCATCCCATCCCCATGCAGCTCCCCTAAGAGCAGCCTCCCAACCACTTGGATGTCAGGACCACTACTTACGTCCTCACAAGCCATTGTTTACTGTTCGGTTTCTATCACTGACCATGGTTAGTGCAGTCAAACAGAAGTACGTACATAGTAATGTACATTCTATCAGTGATTTTCCTTCGCAGCTTCTCAAGATCAAGCATAATCATCCGTGTGGAGCGGTGTGGAGCGGTACTAATAGGGAGTTATATTAAATAATGAAACTATGTACTCAGTAGCAATTATTGGAAGTAACATTTTTCATATTCACAGATCATACAGATTAGATACAACTTGATCTATAACGTTGGGATGAATATTGTGCTGGATTATTAGTACAACCAGGAGTACAGATACAGTTCTATCCATCTATCAGTAGTTATCATTGATTTTCCTTCCTGGCTTCCCAAGATCAAACATAATGGAGTCTACTCTTTGAGGGTTATTCCACCTCGCTACGTTATCACGTAAAAGATACACTCCACAACGTTTTATTATGTTTAATCTTGAGAACCTGCGAAGGAAAACCAACGGTAGTTAACTGATAGGTAGACACTACTATGCTACTGATTATTCAGTGCAGTATTCATTGCAGCATGATAGATCAGGCTGCATCTGATCTGTAGGTATGAAAAAGGAATAACTACCGTCCGTTGTTTTAGCACAACCTCGCTGTTTTAGCACACACCTCGCTACATTATCACGTCACGCTTCGATCTTGAGAAGCCGCGAAGGATAATTACAAATATATACTCCTAAATGGTATCTACAATCCGTGCACTGCCTGCAATGTCCATCCAGTGAAGATGCTCCGTCAGCACTTTGTCTCTACCGATACTTGTATGGTTCCCTCCATAGTGGCATTGTCTAGGTGTGTAACTATTTAAAACGGCAAATGCCTGATTCAGTATGTACATAAGGAATGGTAGCATTATTACGCAATCATCGAGTGTCAACCAGTTTAAATTAGTGTACCTCCCGCATTTTTGTACTCCGTTCAACCGAAATCCGGACAGTGCAGCTCGCCCCCCACAGCTTAATAACGGCGGGAGCAACACGTTGTTGAGGAGTGGCTAACTGTTTGTGCACTAGTCTCAACAACTAAATCTTAGCGTGATGGGATAGCGTGGCGAAGTCGATAAGCTGAGGTATCAAAGCTCTAGCTGCGTAGGATCCTTATCACAAGTGGCTGCCGTTCCGTGCCCTATCATAGCTTGGATTAGTGTCCTCTTCCATAGGTAACGACATTCCAAATCTAAAAGCATCACGCTGATCATAAGGCACTTGCAACGATCGCGAATTTATATCAAAGCCCAGCTTTTTCAACGTGAGGACACCACTTGATTTTAGAACTTCGGACTACGGAGCTGTAGCCTGTAGTCTCTTATATGGAATCAGTGTCCTGTAAGGCTCTAAGACCACTGTAGTACTGTCGCTATTTGAGTATTCCGTAAGACATTTAACGCTACGTATGTAGTATGATGTGGAAATAATCCATTAGTCTCTATCCACAGGTACTTTACAGATCCTCAATTGATAAACTGCACCTGCAGGTGCATGCCAGTGAACATGGAATGTTCCATTGTATAGACTACTGCCTCTACTACTTTCTGCTTGTGCTTTACTCTCATGCTTTCACAAAGCAGACCACACTACCCAATTTGCATTGGCAGGCTTATCCTACCTTCGTCCCAATCTCTCGATTTTCCTCATCAGGCTGGTCGTTCAGCGAATTAGTAGGCATGTATTAGGGCTTTGAATTTGCATAACCTATCTTGAAGGACTTCAACGTTGAATATTAATGCTACCATTAGGTGTTTATTGGCAACCATTTTTAGCAAAGTTGTTATGCACCAAGCCGTCACAAATTAAACGACGGAACTGAGTATATGCATAGCCCCAAACGATAGGAAAGTGTGGTGCACTCGGCGCTGCATACCATACTGATGGAAGGACTTCGTCGTAATGCATAGATCATATTATTGTATCTCATCTAGATGATCACCCTTCCGAGTCCCTCATTATTCATACCTATGATTCAGCACATTCGAGATGATGTTATTCTATCTACTGGTGTAATGCGCACCCGCTAGGCCTTTATACAGGCTACACCACCTGACCAAAAGGTCATAGAAATGTTGAGTGTATACTCAACATTGAGGCCTAGTCCATTATATAGCTTCGTGTGTTACAACCGGACGTTGCTTGAAGCCTTACAGAACCAAATTCCTCGGTCTCATGTTTTTCACTTGAAAAACCATCAACGCTCATATCTGTTATTGATCAATATGGGTCATATGTTAACGCTAGAATGGCTGAAAGTTCCTCTGCTCGCTCCGGTATATATGTTCTATCTCACGATTCTAGGCATCTATCGGGGTAAGCATCTTTTGCTATCTCGATTTAGGGCACTGACACGCGCTTTTCAGTATATCTGAGTCCATTAGCAAAGTTCCCTGGCCCCAGGCTCGCAGGTAAATGATTACACAAGTTGGGTTCCCCTTCCTCCCACTGACATTTTCTGTTAGCTTTAACCATCTGGTACCAAGCCTATTATGATATTCACCTTTATGGCCAGTTTTTTAAAAAGCTGGATCAGTTGCATCAGGAATATGGTCGGTTATCCTGGTACTTAGTGGCAATTTCCATTGACTTAATTGACCAGGTCCTATTGTGCGTATTAATCCACATGAAGTGCACATCAACGATCCGGCATTCATAGACGAGCTATTCACAGATTCCCAGCGTCGCGACAAGTCCAAGTGGACTGGACGATCCATCCTGCGTATGTAGACCATCTGCTTCAAACTGGAACTGTGGCTGATGATAAGGTAGTCCCCGATTGCATCGTTGCCACCATCTCCCATGATTTGCACCGGAAGCGACGGGCCGCCTTGAGCCCATATTTCTCTAAAGCTTCCATTCGACGCCTAGAACCAATGGTTTAGGAAACGCTGGCCGATTTGCTAAAACGCACGAAGGCCGTTGGCAAGGAGGGTGGTGTCATAATGATGGGCACTGTGTACAGGGCTGCCACTAGCGATATAATCGCGTACTCGTTCGAAACATCGACGAACTACCTCAAACGCGAAGATTACAATATCAGCTTTTTTAAGGTTGTGGATGCCAACTTCTCTATGGCCTGGCTCTTAACGTATATTTCATGGTTGGGGCCGTTGATGATGATGATCCCTCCGTCTCTGATGGGAATTGTATATCCAGAGTTGAAACCTCTATGGGAAATGCATCAAGTGAGTGGTCTTCATTCCGGGAATCCCGTCCTACCATTAATGAACGAGTCTCTTTGCCCTTTTCCATGTTAATTATTCCCAGCAGTGGACTCACCAAATTGAAGAAATTCGGAGCAATAAAGATCCCAGCGCTAAGGGTGTCACCATTTTTCATGGCCTATTGAACAGCAGCCTTCCACCGTCGGAGAAGACTCCACAACGACTGCGACAGGAAGCTCAGCTCATTATTTTCGCTGGACAAGCCACCGTCGGTGGGTCGTTGTAGATATTGACTTAGTAGTGAGAAAGGAAGCGGCTATATTGATAACCTGATTGAACAGCATATACACTATCTGCCATCACGTATGAGCTTCTCGCCAGCCCTGACAAGCTAGAGAAGCTTAAGGCCGAATTAGCTATCGTCCTGCCTAGTTTGGACAGTAGCCATCGTTGAGAAATTACCGTATCTCAATGCAGTTATTCAAGAGGGTCTCCGTCTCCATCCAGCAGGTACGGTTCGAATGACCCGAGTTGCCCCAGAAGATATTATGGTCTACCACGATAATGCCTCTAGGAAAGAGTGGGTGATCCCCCCTGGAACGCCGACGACCATGGCGGCCCTACCAATTCACATGAATAGCTCCATCTTCCCTGAGCGGACTAAATTTGAGCCAGAGCGATGGCTTGAGAATCCTCGTCTTGATCGATACCTAATGACCTTCTCCAAAGGGCCTAGAATCTGTCTGGGGTAAGTCAGGATACATCGCTGAGTCCTTCTTTCTCTTTCCTCCAGCGCCGCTGTCTAATTATTTTCCATAGATTCGACTTGGCCTATTCGGAGCTTTATGTCCTTCTGGCAGGTATCTTCCATAAATATAATCTATATGATGGCGCCGGGAAGCAACAGAGGCCAACCCTGGCCCTGTATGATACCCGGCGGAGCGTGATGTTGTTGCCGTTCATGATGTCCTCATAGCCTGTCCGGCCAAGGGAAGCCAAGAAGTCCAGCTGATTATCAGGGAATAGCAGGAGGTTCAATGCTCGTGATAGGAGAAGTCTGAATGAGAAAAAGGTGTCATGAGAATGGACACTTTTCCTTTTCTCACCCCTTCTTTCTGTATCTTTTACTTTTCAGGGCAATAGGCGAATTATATCAAGTTCTAGTTCTTAAATGAGAACATCTGCAAATTACTACCAATTAATTAGGCCTTGGAAATATTTGATTCAATGAATAAATGAACAACTTGAAATCTTCTATGACCTTGGCGAGGATCTATCTCTATCTAAACTAATGCCGAAAGAGTGTTTCCAACCTCGTATCGTATGAAATAGCCTTGGAGCCATCCATTTCATCTCACTAGCGTCATTGATAGAAACCTCAATGGAAACCTTTTCAGGTGCAGTATCATATATAATCTGTTCACGGCCCACCGCCATTTTGTATGATTTTAACGCTGCTTTTGCTTTCCTTTCGTATAGTATCGTTATGCGCACCCTACATATACGTCATGTATCATCATTCACTTTATCTACGTCACTTATCACATGCAACTTTATCTATGTCATTGAGATGGAAGGGTATAACTTGGCGTCTCCCACCTGGAATTCCTGGAATTTCAGACTTCAGCCTCGTACCAATGTACCCCATTGCATGTATAGTAGCATAGTCATTCCGCTCCCAAAATATATTATTCGCTACCTACGGAGTGTTACACCAACAAGCCGGCGGTTGAGGCGTAACAAGTGTATAGTAGATAGAGCCTTTTAAATGGGCACGATGTTTTCAATTCTCACGTCCATAAAGCCTTACAGCGGCGCTGCCTAGTCCCCTGTCTTTTGTTAGAAGATGATACACACTTCCTCATTAAATCGATAGAGCCTAGAGCCTCAATAAGTTTGGGGCATTCTTTGACGATCTATCCCAACAAGGGGCATTGTCCAGCTTGAACAGCAAATACGGTTTACAACACCTAGTATTGCCATCGTCAAGGGCATCTTTCACAGTGAAATTGACTAACAGCTATGGAAAATCCTCCAACCAATCCATATCCTTTAAACTTCCCTGTACCGGGAGTAGAATTTGTCGGTATAAACCGGTTTCAAATGATTATTAATTCTTCTATTTCTTGTTCTTTTTCTTCTTCCGAAAAGAGGGAAACTACTATCTACGGGGCTCGTCTGAAGATCACATGACTCTGTCACGTGTTAGCTCATAAAGCTTGTTATCATACAGAACTCAATTGGAAGTCGATTGATAAGTTGTTGAATCGACTCCTGCTCTCCTCACCGTCGACCGAGAGGAACGAGCTGGAAGGATACGATGACTGGTATTGGCAAGTTAAGGATGAGCTGTTCTGTCATGATCTACACTACCTCATTGATTCAGCGAAAGCCAAATGGCATGGCTTTTCGGCCAACATAGGCGCTTAGCTCAAGAATCAAGTGCCTCGGAGTCATACGGGAGTCGTCTAACGATTCCAGTCATGTTGCAGCTTCCCCTTTGGAAATTCCTTAAATACCTGTGTGTGTAGCGGGCTGAAGCTCGTAGTTTGTCTCGGGCCTGCAGGCCTCGATTTCGTTCCGTCCACGTGACTAAACTAGACCATTATTATATCTCTCAGGAGCCTTCTGAACCGCTGAACCGGTCCGCCGATTTTGAATACCCTCCAGCTGTTTAGAGCCCACTTCCGCGATCACGAGCACCATGTAGATGATATAGAAAACTGGGATGAGTGTGGTGAGTCGTAGCACACGCGTCCGAACAACACATGTTATAATATCGCTTTGATGCTCCATACTGAGGACAGGAATCCTGAGAGCAAAAGATGATGAAGAAAGGATACAAATGTTTTTTTTTATTATTTTGGGTTGAATATTATGTTGCTACTATGATAGAATGAATTTTACAGAATCCTAAATGTCCGCCTAAAAATATCCACTAGCGACCATGCGCAGACCGACAAGCAAACCGAGACTATGAATAGGTACATGGCTAAGCGACTGCGCCCATTCAACTATTATCAGGATGATTAGTTTGAACTATTGCCAGTGATTGGTTTTGCGGCGGCGGCACTGCCGGCTTATCACCGTTTGCAGTCGATAGAGGATCCGAGCCCCGAACATCCTTTGATTGGCAACAAGCTTCACCTGTCAAAGAATGGCATTCAACTAAGCTGGTCAGTCCGCTTAATGAATGAAGGGCGGAACGGAGCGGAATAACTACCATCCGGCGCAGAGTTTTCATCTCTATTCCTTGGCCACCCGGTCCATCTATCTGTGTCTTACATACATTCCCTCTACAGGCTCCACTCTTGGGTTTCCGGTGTCCCTTCTACCATCAATGCTTTCTAATAATATTGAGTCTCTTTATTCCCCTCCCTCAAGATATGTCTTGATTCAATTGGCGCGGTTGTTGATGAAGTGCAACGGCTACTTGATCGCTATCAAAACCTCCGGGTTGAATATGCTCAGCCAGGCAGAGGTGAGGAAGAGGTAGAGGGGCTAGTGGAAGAGTTACCAAATGAGGAGACTGGCTTAACCACTATCCGCTGTGCCTCAGTTCGTCAACAAGTTGCGATCTTCCCATTTATCATCAAACGATGATCCAGAACCGGAAGCGGCTGTAGGGGTAGTCGGCCGCTATTCCCTCGAGACCTAATAGATTCGGCCACCGCGAGGATGCGGGCCTCATCCTCAGTTAATGAAGGCATGTTCAACTATGATATATCGCCACTATTATTATTATTGATGAAAGCGTGGTAAGAGACGATAAATTTCCCATATGTAAAATAATAAAATAGGTGCTAGGTCTTGAATCTGGGACTGTGTTTTCTAGGTTTTTATAAAACAGACCTAATAGCCGATTACCAAGACGAAATGAGATGAAATAAAAATTAAAACAACGAGAAAAACGCGAACAGCTACGATTGAAATAATTCTAGCATGCGGTGGTCCGTGCGTTGTTAATTAGCGCGACAACAAAGATTGACAACAGGATACAAGATCCGAACGCGAACACCCTGATTCATCTAAAGGAATTCACGTGGGCACTAGCGCCTCAGCTAGCGACTAGGACTCCGCTTTCATATTCTTAATAGTAATATATAGTCATCGAAGTGATAGCCGAGAAAATCGAGTCCTCCATTATTACTTCTAATAACGTCCATCGCACGTGTAATTGATCAATGTGCTCACTGCGCTCCATATTCCTCTGATTTCTTAACAGTGTATTCGTAACAATTAAAAGGATGATAAATGGAGACGCAGAGTATGACCCTGTGAGACGAAATGGAATAACGATCTTGTGACAATCGCTAACTCAGAAAGGACTTAAGCATATTCTGAACAAACTTACGATTCATGCAAGCGGAAGTGGAAGCTATGTGAGAGTTGTGAAAACTTATCACCGATATATTGGTAACTCCAATGGTAAGACGTATCCTTATTCCTTCAGAACCTACTGATTACTGGCGCATTTAGATTGTTCCGCTTTGTCGTCCTCACAGCTAGATTTCCAAGCGCAAATATGTGAGATCGGGTATATCTTGCCTTTATATACCCAAAACGGTGTTCTTTGAGCATTGTCGCCAGTCAAAAACAATGCAATCCTCTCGCTTCGATAATAGCTGTCTAAAAAAGACGGAGCTTTATAGGCTGGGCATTACTTATGGGTCAACTGAGTGGAAGGAATTGGCCTCTCATCAGCAAGTATATGATGGAGCGACTTGCGAAGAAAACGGTGAGCTGTAATGATAAATTTACCAGATAAGATAACTATATATAATAATGTACATACCATGTTCCTGGGACTGCAATAGAGTATGCACTGAGCACTACTAATGTGTATGCCCTGTTTCCTCGTATTGGACGCAAATTATTTTCTTTTCAGCTTTGGCACACCACCTACTATTGACCAGTGAATTTTATTACAGAGTAATGGAATAGATTTGTTGACAATTGTTGTATTGCTCCTTTTGCCGTCAATAGAATAGTGAGAGATATTTATCTCACTTTGAATACTATAGGTATACATGATTTGCATAGAAAATGAACTACGTATGTTAGATGAAACAATAATGATTGATAATGACGATAAATGATAACAAACTATGACAAATGATGACATAGCGTAAGAAATGGCAACGTAGTGATTAGTGGCCCTCTTGTCATCTTCAAAAATTCGCAGATTTTTTTCATTGGTCTGCCTTGGCGCGCGGCAAACGCAGTCAGGACCTCGAAGCAATGACTGGCGTAGTAGAGAACCTGCGAACTCCACAGAACCTTACCGGATAGGGATTCGGCCGTCAGAGTTTGTTTCATCCCGTTTCCCGCATTCTTTATCTTTCCCCAATGAATGCATGGTAGAATCACTGAGTGAATCCATCAATTACTTCCTCTATTTCCTCTTAGCTTAGTGTGTAGCCCGTACGCCACCGCGAGGATTCTCATTCTCTAAGCCGGTTGCCTCTACATGGGTCGAAGAGCTGATTGATTAGGCGCCTGTAAAGAAAGGGGGAAAAATACAGCAGTACCTATTGTGCTACTTTGGTCTAACATATATTCGCTTATTATGCAGTGGCATGTCCCGCTAGACCTTACAATTTTCCTTTTCACCCAATACATCATTACAAATGATTTAACTACTAACCACTTAGGGGCTGTTCCATCTCGCGTCAGTATTAGCAGCGGGCCGTCAGTATTCTGTGAGTATCAGTTTCCCGCTGAACTGATGTTCTAGACAACCACGCTGACGGTGTCAGTATCGCGTGATACTAACAGATACTGGGACCCACCGATTCACACTGAGGTCTTGGCAGCCGGGCCGCGGGCTTGGGAACCCCACGCCTGCCTATTCAGGTTAGGAGACTATCAATTATCGTCCGTACCTGGTTATTAGCACCAGTGTCAGTGTCGTAGCGGCGAGGCGCGGCAGAAAAACATGAAAGCATTTAGGGAAAAATCGTCATAATAATAGCAACATAATATTCAACCCAAAATAATAATAAAAAATATTTGTATACATTCTTCATCATATTTTGCTTTCAGGATTTCTGTCATCAGAATGGAGCATCAAAGCGATATTACGACAGGTGCTGTTCGGACGCGTGTGCTACGACTCACCACACTCATCCCAGTTTTCTATATCATCTACATGGTGCTCATGATCGCGGAAGTAGGTTCTAAACAGCTAGAGAGTATTCAAAATCGGCGGACCTGGTTCAGTGATCGAGAAAAAGGAGAGAAGCTTACAATAGATCTTTGCATGGCCCATCTCGAACGACTTCGAAGCCTGATGCGCCTATCTAAGAATCAGTTTGAGGCTCTCTTGAATATACTTACCGGCGAAGAATACGACCTCAAGGATGTTCAGTCAGCCTCTGCTGCACAGCAGCTTATGATATTCCTCCTTATCGTGGGCCAAGACGCTTCATTCCGCCTTGTTAGAGAGCTTTCCGGGCACGGCACGATATTTCCATCGCGTACTGCGCTCGCTCATTCGCTATTGCAGAGCCAATGTCAGTCTTCCACCGGACAAGACGCCATCCGCGATTCTTGAAAACCCCAAGCTATATCCATACTTCAAGGGTGCGCCCGGTGCAGTCGACGGCTCGTATGTTCCAATTGGGGTAAAGAACCTAAAGAATCAAGACAACGGCGATGCCGTAAGGGCTTCATTTGCCAAAACGCCATGGCGGCAGTCGATTTCAAAATGAACTTTCGATTCGTTCTCTCAGGCTGGGAGGGTTCGGCGCATGATAGGAGGGTACTACGGTCTGCAATTGAGAAGGGGTTTCAGGTATCGCCAGGCAAATACTATCTAGCTGATGTCGGTTACTCATCAACAACGGATATTCTCCTAACGCCTTACCACAAAACTCGATATCATCTTAGGGAGTGGGAGAGAGTAGGCAAGAGACCCGAAACTGCTGAGGAGGTCTTTAATCTCCGTCATTCACAAGCTGGGAATGTGGTGGAGCGCACCTTTAAAGTGTTTACATCGCGATTCCAAATTCTCAAGTAAGGCCGAGACGGATTTCTCTGTATACGCAGGTGTCGCTGATAACTATACGTTTGCAGGGCTTCATAATTTCTTAAACTCTCATGGATGTGACCCAGCGGCGGAGGCAGATGAACTAGAGGCGAGAGGCGACGACTTGGCAAACTCTTCGGAGCCAAGCCCTACTAATAATAGAAGAGATGATATCGACAACGGGGAGATGCAGAGAAGGCAGGACAAGATTACTGCTGACATCTAGCAGGATTATCTACGGTACAAAGTGACCCAGAGGCGGTTCAGAGGCTCCTGAAAGATATAATAATGGTCTAGTGAAATTACCATAAGAGAATTAATTAGAACAAGGAATTCTAGAATTTGTGTAGTAATATACAAGTATTAATTTCATTCTATTCACTGAGAGCTTTCTTTCACTATAATAATACTGACGTACGAAAACAGTATCGTCAGTATCGCAGGGGTCCGTGCACAAAATAAGCGCTACTGATACTGGGGGTCTTAATGGTTACATGTAAGGTCTCACATAGTTGTGTTTTCCTTTTCTTTTAAAAAAAAAGATTTCAGCCTCGCACTTACTAGTACTATCATATACGATACGATGAGAGGTCTCTGTGCGAGCTTCTATCATGTGGCGGCGTTCGGACTTGGAGTTCTGGCGCCCGTTTAGGTTTAATGTGAGTTGCCTGTTTGGGTTCAATGCGAGTTGCTCGTCTCAGCGCAGTAACCCTCCCATCTCTTTCTTCTCTCTAGCGCTCAGTCTCTTTGTTTCTATCTGCCTAATGAAATCTTTCCATTATTAGCTTGAGGTTCCTGAAACCACCTGAAGTGTTCAATAAAAGTGAAAATTAAAGTGCGGGAAGGCACGTGAGCCGAGCTCAATCAGAGCCTTAGGCTTCAACATGATATTAAGTAGGTATTCTATAGCTTCTACTTCTACGATAGTATACTAACGTCCTATCACAGTACTAATAACTGACAGCTTCAGGCTATATAGAGGAATGAATTAGTATAGTAACTGTTATCGGACTATCGGTTACCGATCAGAATATAAAATCGCATATGGTTAGTAAGATGTAAACTTCAATAACCTATAGCTAGAACTAGCC
Organism: Pseudotulostoma volvatum; assembly: GCA_019804575.2. Lineage (NCBI taxonomy): Eukaryota > Fungi > Ascomycota > Eurotiomycetes > Eurotiales > Elaphomycetaceae > Pseudotulostoma > Pseudotulostoma volvatum. Next base: position 10,364 of record JAHQZX020001958.1, on the reverse strand, counting down.
ATATAATGGCTGACCTTGCAGAAACCACCTTTAAGTTGAGGGTGTATACAATACTATTGTATGATACAGCAGTATCATTCATAACATAAAGGCAGTGCTATAATAGCTACAGGTAGTATTCTTGGTACAGGTTTATATGTAGGCCCCAGAGTCACAGGGACTCATAGTAGTACTCGGATTTTATTGGCCAGTCTGGGTGACATCTCTCAAGTGCCCACAATTAATCACTAGAACCAGGAGCTTCAAGTTCTTGATTAATCCCAAAGCATTCTATAGATGTTCTGACATATATACTAATAGCAACAGTTGAAGTTACACCGATCTCGTGGGAAACCTTATATGGACCTGCATTTGGCATTTGGTAGGTACAGTATATATGTATATGTACTTATCGCAGTTGTACATATGTAAGCTAGTTATATCATATACTATACTAACTAGGCCTAGTATGCCCGTAGTCTTTAATATACTTGTGCATCTCAGTAAACTCAATCATGGATTCGATAGTCTCAAACTGCTCGATGATCAATTTTCTCACCCCGACCTTGCATCTCATTGGATCCTCAAAGCTCGGTAAATTTATAATTAAAAGCATCTACCTGCTAGTTTCATACCCTGATAGCCCTGGGATCAATAGCTTGAAAATGGGCGTGCAGATTGATCTTTTTCTAGGGGGCTATATACATGACTTCCCCGACGATGCATCTTGATCACTTAATGCATTAAGATTGCACTATCCAATATCGTACGTATATACTGAAAGTGTTCCTCAATTACTTGATAGTATAATTAAGCTAGCTAATTTCCAGGCCTGAATTCCCAAGCCATATCCAACGCTAAGACTATGAAAGCTACATGCAGGTGAACTGATGAAATAGGAATGCCTTTTGGTAACGACTGCTTTCATCACACTACGTACTTGCTACCAGGTATGTGCATATAATGGTAACTTCACCAGATAAGATAACCTGCCCTAGGCACATTCATACTAGTATCTGTACCCTATTCCTAGGGCTGCAGATAGAGTATGCATCTGAGCACTACTAACGTATATGCCCTGCTTCACACAAATTATTCTCTTTCTAGCTTCGGTATATCACCTATGATCAGCTAGCGGTGGGAAGATCCTGATGCAATTGCAGAAGCCTGTCATCTTCTCTGACAAAATGACAGTCTGGGAGTCATTTCTGGATGTCAGGTCAAGTAAACAAGGATATCCACGCTGCAGAAGCTAGTGCTTGCATCCGGGTATGTGTGGTAAACTGCTCTCAATATTTAATGTATGTATCTACTAATAAACTGTGTACTAAAGATAAGATGGCCGGGCTGAGTTCCAACATCCACACCGTGCTTTTTGTCTTGACTGGTGATGAATCCTAGCCTTTATTTTCCTACAGGGGGCAGTGCTTCTTCGTCTTCCTTTACTTGATAAAGCTACTCGAGCACTAGTAATAATTTATGCTCGAAGATTTATTGTACTGAATTTGCATCTTACTTGATGAAATCATACCTAAGGTCATTCTGCAAAGTCATCTTAGATATCGTTGATTATCATTGAATATTAGGGCGTTCTCTTCCTGTATGTCAGAACTGGAGTGCCAAGTAAATCGGGCATCACGATCCTGTGGGAAACTTGTCTGTTTGGTGCTCTGGAGTCTACTCTATGTGACCTTTTCCTTGATATAAAGATCTCTAAATCTCCCTTCACTACCTTGTGTTCAGGATCCCAACTCTCCCGTGATCACTAGATACTCATTCAATTGTTGCGGTTCCCTGGTATTCGTTCATTTGGTGTAGAAATCCGCGGTTATTCAATTTGACTTTCACCATGGCTCAGTCACTCCTACTCAGCTTGGCCCTATGTCTTTGGGCAGCGGTAGGTAAATTCCATACTGCATATCTGTCTATGTCTGGGACTAAATACAGATCTTAAGGTTACCGCAAACGCGAACGCGACTCCCGTGGAACTGGTTCCCAGACAAGGGGGTGCGACATGGCAGTATAAGGGCTGTTGGTCGTTAGTATCAAACGGAAATCCATTCTCCTGTGAGTCTGCACTTTAAAGCTGACGATTTTAAACCAAATAGAGATTCATCCAGTCGTACATTGACTGGGGCGTCTACTAGTTCATCAAGCATGACGAATGAAGCCTGCATTTCATTCTGCACCCAGAGAGGATACGTCTACGCTGGAACCGAATATGCCCAGCAATGTTGTATGTGGGGCCTATAAACCATTATGAGCAAAGTTGGCTAATCCTTCAATGTTAGTTTGTGGTAACAGTATAGAAGGAAATTCGGCCTATGTACCTGAGTCTAACTGCAATACACCATGCAATGGGAATAGTGGTGAAGATTGTGGTGGCAGTTGGATATTGTCACTGTATGCCTTTACAGCAGGCCCTTACACTAATCCTGGACCTAATGGATGGACTTCTCTTGGGTGTTATGTGTATGCATATGAAATTCAAAATGATATGATCATGGAGTTGCTGACATCGGGCAAAACCCAGTGACAACGTAAATCGCATCCTTACGCAGCAAGTTTCCACCCCAGGAGGCTATGATAATCTTACCGTGGCATCCTGCACGTCTGCATGCCATGCACAGAATTATCAGCTTGCTGGCGTTGAAGATGCCGGCCAATGCTGTGAGTTTAAATTTAGTACTTATACTAATTGATTTCTTTTCAACAAGACTGGCCATTCTAATTATAACTACTTGCAGTTTGCGGAAACAGTATTGTCAATGGCGGCACACAAGGAACTGGCTGCACCTTTATGTGTAATGGGAACGCAACTGAATATTGTGGAGGATATTGGCGCATAAACGTGTACCAGTTTCAACCACCGCCGCCCCCGCCCATCTCCACAATTACAACTACTGTCACCGTGACCATGACTGCCCCATGCACATCGGTTCCGTCGACTGCTACATATGCATAAGTGTGGGGTGGTGATCAATTCCGGATTGCATGGTTGATGTTGGTAAAGTAAAAAGGAGATGGATACATATATAAGTGCCATACTATCTAAGCGCCGACGAGTTTGCAAGAAACCCCCAAAACATAACACTATAGTACTAGTATTAATTTCTATTCAGCAGAATGCCCCTCATTATTGTACCTAACGATAATTAATAACATTGCCCACCTTTCCAAATGAGAATGTGATATATATGCGATCACATTGTGTGACCTACTATCATACTAACTTATAGTGGGACAACTCAGCCTTTTTTATGAGCAGTTGTCTTTATTAGGTTAGGTAGAGTGAGCACGGAGTGTAAGTACATGTACCAACTTTCAATAATAACAATGTAACGATAAGCTATCAATATCCATCCAGGACATGTACGGCTATCATAGTTCTAATACACCGCCTAATAAGCTAGGTACCTATGTACTGAAAATTAGAATTATATCTTAGGTATAGAACAAAGATTTCTAACCGGTATGGCCCTTAAACGGTTACCTACGTACACACATGCCTTACCATGGAGATCAAATAGCGGGGGGTAGCGTTAAGTACCTATTAGTATCACTCTAGGCAAAAAGTTCAATTCAGCATTCATCAGCTACATATAATAAACCTGTCTATTTCACATTACCTAGTACAGAACAAATCGAAAAACAACGGTGCTCTTTTGTTTCACTTCTGTTTAGCAGTGAGTATCTAACCCGAGTAATGATAATGAATAACGAGCCTTTGATTGGTTTATGAGTTGCACCTAAGATAAGGCTGTTAGGTATGTAAAACAAGGTAGAAAACACGAAAACCGTTAGGTTTGGTAGCTGGATGGGAAATCGGGACACCAAGCAAGGAAAAACCCCTTAGGAACGGGGAAGGTACGAAACGAAACAAAGCAGAATAAGAAAGGAGAGGAGAGGACGAATAGAAACAGAGCCAAAGGTTGTAGTTAGAATGAGGAAGAAGAGAAGGGTGAAAAAGCAATGGATTTGAAATGGACAGTTGCTGTTGGGAGAGGGAAGAATCAAGTCTGCTTTCCTTTCGTTTCCTTCTGCTGTCTAATCGCACATGTAGAAATCTCCAGTCTACTACCATAGGTAGAATAAAACATGGATAGGCCTCTAACTTGATGCGGGACACCCAGGGGAACCCATGAAGTTGTTCTTGCCTTCTGACCAGGAACCATTTGAAGGAAGAAAAACACGGAAGCTCAGCCATGGAAGAAAGTAGCTGAAGGGAAGGCAGATATAAGGAAAAGGATCAAGGGTAAAAGAGAAAACAAGAGGAAAAGAGGAAAAAAGAAAAGTCCTGCACCTGTCCTATTTCCGCTCTCCAAATGACAAACTCCGCCAGCCAACTAGAGGTCTGACAAACAGGGACGACAATGACGGATTCAAACCACCGCCAGGCTAAAATAAAAAATTTCATAACTCGCTCCCAGGCAGCATTGGACGTCCAAAAAACTTCTTTAGACATCCAGACACTTATAAGGTCCTGCAAGCGGAGACACTTGGATAAACATCTTGTCATCATTAGGACTCAATGGGAGCCGTTATTTCCTCGGCTTTCTCCCCCTGCGCAGCGCCAGCCTCACTTTCTACCGGTTTGTCATCCTTGACCTCAGCTGCCTCGGGCTCACCACTATCCGAAGAGGTCCAGAGCGTCAGGTTATCACGCAGTAATTGCATGATTAGGGTGCTGTCACGGTATGACTCTTCGGAGAGTGAGTCCAACTCGGCAATCGCATCGTCGAAAGCCTGTTTAGCCAGGTGGCATGCACGGTCGGGCGAGTTCAAGATTTCGTAGTAGAAGACCGAGAAGTTCAGAGCCAGACCGAGACGAATCGGGTGGGTTGGGGTGAGATCAGTTTGAGCAACATCCGTCGCATTCTAGAAAGCCGCATCAGCCTCTTGGAATGGAAAATGGGGCTAGTATCATGCCAGATTTGCGTTGGAGCAACACACCTTGTAGGCTTCGTGAGCGGCCGTAGCTGCAACCTTACGTTTGTTGCCTGAGGCAAATTCAGCAAGATAGCGATGGTAGTCACCCTTCCTACAAGGCAGCCCAATTAGTTCAGGATATGCAGAGTGTAGGCAGTCCGTGTGGAACTGATAAAACAAGGGAAAGAGCGAATAGAGTCAGGACTTACATCTTGTGATAGAAAACTTTGGATTCGCCAGTCTCAGCCTTAGGAATGAGAGAGTGGTCCAGGACCTCGAGAACATCCTGGCAGACCTTCTCCAGCTCGTTTTCAATCTTCTGGCGGTATTCGCGAATGATGGAAACGTGTTTGTCCGAGCCCTTGGACTCTTCCCGTTGCTCGATAGAAGAGATAATGCGCCACGACGCGCGACGCGTGCCAACCACATTCTTATAGGCGACAGAGAGCAGGTTGCGCTCGTCCACAGACAGCTCACCATTCAGCTAGCAGCAAATCAATATTGGCAGTAATGTAATCCCAATAAGTGGTATCTAAATCTGGTGACATACGTTCGCAACTTCCTGGTAGCCGTCAGTTATGGGGACCACCACAGCGACCGGGTCATCCAAGCAGGCTCACCTTCATGTATGTAACCATCTCTGGATGAAGATCAAGTTGTTAGCCAGCCCATATTAACCTAAGTTATCTGTGCAACCACTTACCATCGTAACGCTCAGCCTGTTCGCACAGCCTTGCTAGGAAAGTCTTACTGGAGAAACGTGAGTCTAGGGACGTCCCTGTTTTATGGACCACGACATCCAGGAATTTACCTCTCACGCTGGAAGTCCGCAATCGCACCGGTTAGCACGAAGAGTATGGTTTTGAGAGATGGTGGGATAACCACAGAATTGCGGCGCAACTGGTGACTAAAAACGCCGTCACTGTTGGGAGGGGCTCGGGCTGATACATACTTCAGAACTCATCGTGATCACAGGCGAGCGAACCTGGTTAGAGGGAATGCGTTTACAAGAGAGACGTGTGCAGAGAAGAACGAAGAATATGTTGGGTGTAGAAAGTAGATGAAGTGGGGTGAAGGGGGGGAGGAAACAGGAAACGCGATAATGAAGACACTGTGATCTTTTTTGGAAGTTTAAGAAATCTTCTCTTTCTTGGGTTTAGCGAGACTCTTCCACTGGGCTGGGTCTTTTTTTTTGGGGGGGGGCTTTTCTGCCTGTTCAAGAAATCATAATATTATGATGGGAAAAAAAACCCCCCCCCTTCACACTGATTTAATTTATTATATCATAAGCTATTCCTTCCCTTAGTATTTAATAAACACTACTTGGTGATTATCTATCGGTATCGCTGTCCTTATTCTATCATCACATCGCTGTCATTCTCCTTATGATAACATCCCCCGACCTTTCCAAAATGGTCTACAACTGTCAAAACTATCATCATTCTAAATTTCTCCCTTGTCGATCCCCGCCTTTCCACAGCCCTATATCTCCCGATATCTTAACACCCTTTCATCGTCAGAAGTATTCTATCATGCAATCCACCCCATTTGACCATCCGATCAGACCATCAACTAAACGTGATCGGCTAAACGTGATCAATTTATTGATGTCTTCTGTCTTCTACCTTTTAATGCTTTCTTTGTTGTCCAGACTGCACCCAAATTGCTCTTACCCAATCAATGCTCGAAAATCCACTGCGATGGTGCGATCTTGTTAGTCCGCTGATGTTGATGGGATAGTCATTGATATCATAGTAGGCGAAAGGGCCATAGATACCTATCTACCCATGCCCTAAGCGCTGTTCGAAATTATCTATTACGTTTCCATTCGTTTGGCTGTTAGGTTTTGCCTGGGTTTCCCGCATGAGGCCCAGGAATCATCCGGCTTGGCTTGGAAGTCAGCCTCGTTTGTTGCCTCGTGATGATACAGAAACGGACCGAAGACAGACCGCATCCCTTGCTACCATATGTGAGGCATGTACATCTCCTGTATGCACTAGGCACATATGACTCGGTGTATGGCATTTTGGAAGGTATCATAGAAGAAGTGGTAGTATTTCTATTCTATGGGGTTTCTTAGTAACCGCCTCATCCCTGAACATACATATTGTACCGTACTTGTCCGTTGAGCCATGCCCACCCAACTATGTATGACGGGACCGTATACCTATCAGATGACAACAGCAAAGTACATGTACATGCACACCCTGTATCTGGTACATAAATCAGATATATGTATCATATAATAAAACACGTATCGGAAGAGTATCAGCCCTACTCCTTTTCTTTTCGAAAGGCCGAACGTTGACTCTGATGCCTCAGGCTAACAGTGCCCATGCATTATTCCACATGCAATGCAAGCCAGCATGTTTGGGACACGAGTAACATGACTCAGGGACGGAGCAGTCTCCTCCCGTTGGCCTATTCCCGGCTAGACGTCGGAGAGCCGCATGGCCGAGAACAAAAGAGCCCAGCCTCCCAAGGTTACCGTCCTACCCTTGCATGCGGATTGCTTGCGGATGAATCTTGCTCGGATGCATTATTTGTACTGTATAATAACACATAAGGGCGATAGTAAAAGAGAATTTACTGCTACTATCGGTAACAGGTAACACCTACTAAATAATAACTGTATATCATAGAATTCTTAATAGATTCTAACTTACGTACCCAGAGCCTAACCTTGGGATTCAGGCCCTCAATCTCCGACGCTAAATCAATTCGGTTAGCGGGTCGCGTGAGAAAAGTCTCCTGCGTATCATGTACATGTACATGATACACCCATACTTCCACTTTCTTAATTGAATTTATGATAGCTTTCATAGGAAATCACACCCTGTAGCACTGACTGATTTAACTTTTAATCAAGTTTCGGGACACATCGGCAATTCGTGGCCGGAAACCGTTCGAGCCACGCGTCACAGGTGTCCCAATACTTCGGCCATATACTTGTAACATTACGAAAGATCTCGGCGCTTGTCGCGGCAGCGGAATCATTTAGCCGCTGTTGACTTGTGTCACCAAACACTTCAAGGACTACATTCGCAGAGCTGTCGTTAACCGGATGCAAAGGGGATATCATATACTAATAAATTAACGGAAAAAGGACAAGTTTGACTATTCCCTACCCGGGGAGTTACCGCCCCATTACACTGGAAAACACGCTCGGCAACGTCCTGGAAAAGCTGATGGCTGACAAGCTCTCAGGGGGCGACCCGGCCTGCTGTCCCTTTTGACAGGCGTAGTGCATACGGCCTGGGCCCGTAGCCCGAAGTTTATCGTCTCTATGTTTAGTCTAGACCTGTCAGCGGCTGTCATCGCCACACAAACCGGCATACCACAGGGTTCACCACTATTCCCTGTCCCGTTCCTGCTGTTTGCAAGCGAGCTCCTTGAGACATTTGACAACGACTCGAGCGAGGTTATTACGACACAAGCCTTCTTGTGTGGGGCCTGACGGTGGCCGGGAACTACCGTCAGCTAGAGGCTGTCCACGAGAAGTGCCTTTGGTGGGTACGCCGCCACAGGGGCAAATTTGCCCCTGACAAGTACAAACTGATATACTTTACACGGCGGAAAAATGCAGACACCCAGGCAGCAGTCTGGATTGAGGGGTTTAATGGTGGTCTGGTCGGCACTCTACGGGTTCTCGGCGTAGGGGTTGACAGAAAGCTCAGGCGGACGAGCTATGTGCAGGAGGCCGCCCGCGAGGGTGCAGCCCAGTTTGAAGCACTGTCTTGGGTGGTGGGCTCTGGTCCAAGCTTTAGCCGATCCCGACTTCTACACAGCAGTGGACCGGCCTACAATAACGCATGGATGTGAGATATGGGCTGGAGGCGAAAAGGGGAAGGCACCGCCTAGCTGCCTACAACAACCCTTGGTGGCGTTCCAAAACAAGTGCCTGCAAAATCACCAGCGCCTACAAGCGGGCCCTTGTCAAGGCACTCGAAAAAGAGGCGGCTGTTGACCCCCTCTCGTTAAATATGCGAAGCGCTGCCTTGCGGTATGTGTTGAAGTCGGAGGCACACCCGGTGGTGGAGTTTACAAAGCGGGTATGCGGCAGGCTGTGGAGCCGGCATCAACCTAGGAGAGGGCGGCAGCTACCACGGCCACCAAACCCGATAGAAGCCTGCGAGGGAGGTTGTGAGGGATCCTGCTAGGGTTTACGAGGCCGAAGCAGAGCAGCGTGGCAGGCGACGCAGCAGGTGACAGTGGGCAGCCGAAAACCGAGGGGGCCGGAACTGGTGGATGCGAAAACACCGGTGGGGGTCTGGCAGAGGGCAAGGTGGAAGGGGCGGTGGGAGCGCGCTTCTGAGGGGAAGCAAGCTCCAGTGTGGCGGACCCCGTGGAAAACATGGGTGCCGCGGCTGCACAGGAACCTGAATAGGCCCGGGAGTACAACGGCTACCCTCCTTAAGACGGAGGCCATTAGTCCTCAACGACTTCTTGCACCGCGTTGGGGTACTAGAGGTGGAGGCGAGATGCCCATGAAGATGGGAGAGGCAGACGCCCACGCATGCGGTTATGTTCTGTCCTAACCTCGCTGGCAGGGACCGTACGCTGGCTGATGCTGACACTACAGACTACGACAAGGTGCTTAGAATCGTGACTTATCTGCCAGAGGGTTCTCCCCCAATTCAAGCGCGCTAAGGAGATTCCTGAGGACTGGGGTGGGTGGCGACCGCTTGGTCGCTGGAGTGTGGGGGGGCTGGACTGGGGATGATTGGACTCCTTCCATAGCTGGCCTATGGACACAGTAGTCACCAGGGATAAGCGAAGCCAGAGGGAGCACGAGTGGTGGCCTCAGTGCACCGGCATATAGGGAGACCTAGTTTTTCCCGCGCGGAGCGTGGGTTTTGACTAAACTGGAGAGAGAGTGCGCTGCCTTTATAGGCCCAAAAGGTAGTTTGTATAATAAACTTAGATCATTGACCCGTCAATATATATTGATATGCGGATATATATATACCATTCAAGACCGTACCCGGAGTCAAGCTACTAAATAAGTAGTAGGTCCTACTAACCTTAAATTTTAAATTAACATGTCAGGCCTTAGATTTAATATAGTTATTGACTTAATAATAGAAATGTGCGTAAGTTATGTCATCAAAAATTATAGTTATAATTTATACACATTGCGGATACTAGTAACTTATAGAAGGTGCCACAGTAGTTCAGTATCGCAGTACCGGCTTACAGTATGAGCTGCCACAAGTGTAGCCCACCTAGTCAGTATTATCGTTTCATCGGACATCATAAATTTTAGTAACTATCATAGAATATATAGGTAATATGGTACTGGAGGTCGGGCTAGCGCCACTCGGGGCAAGTTTCAGTCAGTAGCAATCAGTAGCGGCTAGGTCCCTCAAAGGGATTGCAGCTCGGCGTGGTCAGAAGTTTCGGACTTCATTTCTCCGTTGTCCTGACCACGATGAGCTTTTTCTAACCACGCCATG
>JAHQZX020001947.1:0-47654 GCA_019804575.2 Pseudotulostoma volvatum | reverse complement strand
CAGTCCTTACATGAACGCACTGGCATGCTCCAGCGGGATGTTTCAATAAACAATCTCATGATAAATGAAGAGGATGATAACCCATCTTGGCGGTCATTCTTGATTGATCTCGACTTTGCCGTCAAAGAGGAGCGGCACGAAGTTTCAGGGGCCCCCGGCAAAACGGGTACGAGGCCATTTATGGCCATTGGAGTGCTTCTGGATGAGAAACATTCCTTTATGCATGATCTTGAATCATTCTTCTGGGTGCTTTTCTGGATCTGCATCCACTATGACGAACCGGGTGAGGAAAGGATTATTTCTGAGTTTGAGAAGTGGAATTTTATAGACATGGAAGAACTGGCTAAACAAAAATTGGGTACCGTGTCAGATGAGGGTATCTTTCTCAGAACTGCAGAATCAAATTTCACAGTCTATTACCAAGCATTGATCCCTTGGGTCAACAGGCTGCGGAGGAGGGTATTCCCCGGTGGTGGGATCTGGAAGAAGCCAGACCCAAACTTGTATTCCGATATGAGAGAGATACTTCGAGAAGCTCAGAAGGACCCAAAAATTCTGGTGGGATCGGGCCCTAATTATGCTTAGAGAGACCACTTAAGAGATACCACATTCAGTTACAATTTCTTGTAATCAGGACTTCCAGACTGCTCTCCAAGTCAGTACACAGCCTCTAATTGATTCCTTGGTATGATACCTGATTGTTAACTTGTAAAAGACAGGAGACGGTGTGAAATCCTAGGATTAATTCTATCTAACTGTTAAGCCTAAAGATGTCTACCACGTATCCCACAGCCGACAAACCTCCAGCTTAGGACGTGGTCGGACAATGGGAAGTTGGAACGATTAGACTTACTGTTTTTCAATGTACTGGACTGTGGTTCAAGCGATTCTATGGTCAATGATGATACCGTCTAGCCCAGCCAATTCTTCATCAACCTAAGCCGACGTCTATTTGTCGACGACGTCTATTTGTCGATTAATGTGTTGACACTTTTGTTGAGGAATTAATAGGGACACCAAAATATAATCGCTTATCCTAGTTATAAAATAGATAACACAAACAACAAACACCTTGTAGTAGTCTAGCGGCTGCACGACCAGCCCTCCGTTTGAGTAAAAGCAAGCTTGACGACAGAGAGGCCTAGTCCATAAAGACGGTAGGTAGGCCAGGATTATCTAGCCCATAGACCCCATACAGTCCTTAGAAGACAGTTCTATTCCTGAAACCGGCACTGCACTTACTATTAGCTAGCCCGAGTAGTCCTTCGATGGCGGTAGACTGGCGTTAATGGGTACTTGAATAGGAGAGTATTTCAATGGGGTTGCCTCTGTTGCAGAATAACCCACAACAAACTATTTATTTATACCAAGCCTGGAAATGACAAACAGAGCAGATTTTGAAATACTAGCAATCTTAATTATAAATATAAAGATGCATCGGCGAGTTATTATACAAAATCCATGTGAAAGATGGCCTCAGGTGCAGGAGTGGTTGGTTTGGCCACATATGATTACCCGTCTTAGCACAGCAGGGCTTTCGATTATATTATCCTCTTTTACCCGAAGTTCCACTAACTGCGAGCCCAATACACTGAGTATTCTATTATACCGTTCAAGCATAGTCTCCTAGAGCCAGAAAAAAACAGTCTTGCAAGCCTTTGATTTGGTAAGCTTAACGACGGGTATGATGGTCTACAATGAAGAGCAAAAGATGGACGTTGGCTTATTATAGGCTAGGATCAAATTCTCTCAAGTCCAACGGTTCCAACTCTATTTCTGGCACCCTTCGGAGTAACTCTACGCTCTGTAAAGACATGGAAGTCGAAGGCAAGCGCTACCCCATGTAGCTTTGTTGATGGAGCACTTCGCCAATATTTAGCGACTCTATTTTGACACGATCAACGGGGGTTTTTGGTGACAAACAATTATTTCCCCAGTCGATTGCTACCCGCGATAAAAATAGGATAAAATCAAGGATGCCTGTCGGAAACGGGTGGTTAATGAAAAGGGCACCGAAAATTTCGATTATGTTGTAATAGAGCCACCTGTAGCGTGAAGATTTGAGAAGCTACTAGAGGTCAAATCTCATATAAACAAGGCAAGGAGTTCAACTTTACGAAGTTACACATCGGTAACGACAGCCGTGAGCTTAAGCATCATGGCGACATTGGTCGACTGGAGATTCGGACCAGAGCGAAAAAGTGCAAGAGCGCTGACGGAAATACAGACCAAGCAAACGAGCCGCGTCTAAGTGAAAAGTTCAGCAGCGGACCTACTCACATGGACTGGGCGTCCATAAGTGCTTGAGAGACAAGAACTTGGCCTTTGTTTATGACTATAAGGCAGCTTGCAAGCTTACGGTCTAAATCTCAAGCCGTCTCTTGCGAAGGAATAAATGTATTTCTTCATTGATTATTGCCATCGGTAATTCTCGCTATGCTAATAGAGCAATCGGGGAGAGGTTGTTCTTAAGGTGAGAGCAAGTTAAGACTGAATTGTAGTCGTGTGACATGACGCTCAAATGCCTTCATTTCAGAGATGTTATAGCTATGTGCACTTCCACAGTCGGCTGCCCGTATTACACTACTCTGGTTCATCTAAGGAAAGAGCGCTAAGCAGCCTATGCAAGGAATGATCATTGCCATGACCAACCGGCAGTACCATTCAACCAACTCAATACAGAAACCCGAAAAAAAGGCTTGCCTCTTCCCGGAGCTGCCTTGATGGGTACACCCTAGGAAACCTGAGGATCACTTAAAGGTGAACGAACCAATTCCTTTTCATCCAACTGTGAAACCTCACCGATCAGGCAGAGCCCTAAGTGTCAGGAACCTGATATATAGTACGTTAACTAGATGACCTACCAAGTCATCTATTGGGCCTTTTGGCGTTGAGGTGTAGTGGTAAAGTCAGCATCCGCTGCCTCACACTAAGAGAAAGGCTTGCGATGCTTTAAGTGACTGTCTTCAAAGTTCTGATGACAATATTAATATTTAAAAGCTGCAAATAGCAGGGAACATCGAGGGGGTGCATCTAAGCTACAACCTCTTCTTTCCCTCCATAATATCGACTCCCGTAAATAAGGAAGCAGCCTCTTCGCACTAAAGCCATACCCTACTTATTTATTTCTTCCTCATCCGATGAAACTCTTATCCATATTCTTGCCACGAGCTTAAGGAGTACGCAGATGGGCCCGAGGCATCTTACCCCAAGACACGATACTGACTTCACCACCAGTTCCCTGCCGCTAGTTTATCAGTAGTACTAATCGCCAGCTGACGACCGCTGAGCCGGAATAAAGGTATTAATATAGGCGCCATGGTTACAGTAAACCTCCAGGATACAAGAGCAAGAGCAGTCAGCCTCTTTACGACAACCTACGCCAACCGGCTGGAAGAGCGTCAGTGCTAGTGACTAAAGAGACCCTAAGCCCCCCTAGTTGACCTTCAAAACCAAGGCTTCAACGTTACCTTTCGACCATGTCCCTCAGGTAGCCCATATGCCTGACATGAAGGGGCCTAGAGGCGCTTAACAGACAGCGAGTAGACAAGTGCAGGCGCACAGGCAGCTCCAAGAGTCGAGCTACACCCACACTGCCTCGAACCGATTCCAACGTCTTCGCTCTAAGCCTTGGCAAGCATAGAGCCTACACAATTGCGACATTCAAGGGGCCAGAACGCGCTTGACGGCTTAATGCTCTAGTCAAGCTACAGCCTCTTGTCGTCGGCCATGGGGGACAGAATGGTTGAGGAAAATCTACTTCCACTAAATGAATGGATAGACGCAGGTAAAGCACACAATACCTGGACAACACTTTATTATAGCAACTCCCTACTACACCAACAGCAACTACTACCAGAGGGGGCTACTAGGGCTATACGGTGACCCCAACGAGCACCTAGCAGAAACCCCCTTTTTTTGCTTTGGAATGTGACCAGGAAAACCCGGAAAAGCCCGCCATCGACAATCTCTCAGCTTTCGATGAGGACAAATGGATAGGAAAGGAAGGCAAGTACAACAAGAAAGCTTGCCGCCTTCTCTGACTCACCACGCCGCCGATAAACAAAGCAACATAGCCAACCTAATAATAAAAAATTTCTTTCTTATAACTCTCTAACCTCTCACCCGCTTGCAGGCTTACAGACTTCTAAGGTTCCTGCAAACCCTCGGTTATAACTGCATTGGCTGTTATACTTTTGAACTTGCTTCATTTCATATGTTTGTGGATCAACGTTGATGTGGCGCGCGATGCTCCTGTGCAGCTTACAATACAGTAATGCAATCAATGAAACTACAAGCATAGTCTTAAAAAACTCATAATGCGTTGTTAACAGGTGCGAAACAAGGAGGTTCTTATAGTAGTTAACAAGTATCGCTTAATGAACATGGTCGCAGGATGTTTACAGGCTGCCTAAGTTCGAGGCGTCGTTTTCTGACGTTGAAGAGATGAAACATCCTCCATCAACGTTTCTACTCCCCTATATATAGTTGTAGCTATGACTTTTTTTTAGAAATTTGTGATTCTTCTTGGCATTTTGGTCCTTAATTAGATTTACCCAATTGTTCGCATTCGAACCAAATTTCTGTATGTCATCATCCGAGTAGGATTCATCGGAGTTAGCTGAGGGTATAATATCCTCTTCCGGTCGATATTCAGGCTTTAGAATCAATTGTCTATCCACCCAAACCGGCGGCGATCTCTGTCTTTGAACCTTCCGGAAAAACCTAACCGGATCCGAGATAGGCTCATAGAAGAAGAGAATATGCTTACATATTAGAAATTGTGAACTTGCGAAGGCCGGGCATCCATAGGACCATCGAGCTGGGCTTGTATGGTATTGTAAAGTAGCATCCCCGATCGTTTTTGAGCGGATACCTAGCTTTTCCATTCCCGCTTAAAATCTCTTCTCCAGGATGCAATCGCTCGACGGTAGTCTTGGTCAAGGATGGCCCGCATTCGTGTTAGGCAATTTGGGATGGACATAGTAAGGAGTACCCAAACAACTAGATGAATCCGGGGCCGACTAAACCAGTGCAAATAGTCGTGCTTAAGCTTCCTCCAGTAAGACTCGACTATCATAATCCTCCGAAAAGTGGCATCCCGGTCTTTAAGAGAATGGTTTGCCCTGGTGAAAATCAATTAAAAAGGTGGCAAATTGCTCCACATGGTGGAGAGTCACTGGAAACATTGCTTGGAGATTCATCTTGGCAAGTAGCCTGGATTATGTAGTATGACCGAAGGAGTGTCTTTTTCTATATTAATTATTAGCTGTTGATCTTCGAGATCGGCGTAGTTGTTGCGCAAGCAACGCGAACAGAATGGCGAGCTTTTCCAGGCCGACAAATGTCAGGAGAGTTGATGTAGAGGGAGAGCTCTTGACGGATCCAAACCAATCTGCATTGCTCCACACACGCGTACGCATCTACTGGGTATTGTTGAAGTGATCGACTCGCATGAAATGATATATTGAACTCGGTTTCGCGAGGGAAGAACCGGTACGCATGGTATGCCCATGGCATGGGTGCATGGCCGGTGTATTTCGATGAGGACACATCTTTGCACGAGATCCAGGACCAAATGGATGCTATTGATGGCCCTTTTCCTCTTTAACTAGAAACTTTCTAAGGGGAGGCAGTATTTATTTGTACGCGGAATTCCTGTAACATTCCATTTTTAACACCAAGGCGAGAGAATGGCGACCACACCAAAGGGGAGTAGTGTAGGGAGCAAGGTACTGGACAGCGTAACTAAGGTGGAGGATCACATTACATGATGCATTTATAGAATAAAGGTGATAGACGGACACACACAGATGACAGATTGATCACTGGTCCTTCTGGGACCAGCCGGACTAAATACAGGAATAGTGGTCGGATCTGGCTGCATGTATCTGCGCCCTCTTCTGACCGTTCAACGGGGAGTCCGACTAGCTTCGAGGACCTTAAGACCATTCATGGCGAACTTCACACCACCTTCCGAGCCGCCTGAGCCGCCCTAGGTCTGCTGGAGGTTTGGGAATGGCATATGACCTTCGAGAAGGTAGCCGGTTTTACGACGGGTCATTCTCTACGGTCTCTCTTCACCGTTGCGCTTCTTTTTGGCACCATGGGGATCCTGAAAGACTGTGGAACGGCTTCCGTGTGAAGTAGTCTGTGACGACTTAGCCTATGCCGTCGCCCGATTTGACCTGCCGGGCGAATTGGATATCTCTGAACCGCACTATGACTATGGCCTGTCCTTAGAATCTTGCCTTCTGCAGAAACAGGGTTGGAGTCTAGCCGACTTACCTTATCAGGCCCCGTGGGCTTTAGTTCAATCATAATCGATCTGACACCCTACCGCAAGCTGAATCGGATGCCGAAACTGCTGGGTTCTACCGAAAGCTCAATCTAGACTGGCGTGCATGTTTCGACCGAATAATCGGTGCTGTGTTATGGGTTAAGGACTACTCCTTTTTTCCCATAGGGGGCGGGCGATTCAAGAAGATCTTTCCGTGCTATGCAATTTATGGTCACCTACGCGTGGGTGGCGAGCCGGTCGTTGATGTTGCTTCTTCAGGCATCACCGCTACCCTTCTCCTACATGGCTGGACCGCTCATTCCCAGTTCAAGATCTCACTGAGCTTGGATGAGTCAAGTACGTGCGGCGTGACGATGCAGCCGTACTTGGGTCGTCTATTGAAGGGGGTGGACTTGGTTGTCTAGGATGAGGTGCTAGTGCAACACCGCTTCCTCGAAGCTGTTCACCGGCTATTCTGTGATATTCGCCGTGACGACGATTTATTCGGTGGAATTTCTGTGATGCTTGGCTTACAGCGATCATTGGTATGGCACACTTGAAATTCTCACTTTCTGGTCGAGCCCTATCCGCCCCATAGTATGTGTAAGAAGTTCACCAGGCAATTACTTCATGAGGCGGGTCAGTAATTGTAGATGACTGATCATTTCAAATCACAAGAATGGCACGCCGAGGGAGGAAGTCAGGCTGCTGAAACACGTTGGCCAGTTGCACAGCAAGAAACACTCGTTCACACAGCACCGCCATCCGCCATGGTTGTAACGGAGAATATATCGCGGGAAGCTGATAGGACCGATTGTCTTTGGTTTCCGAGATAAGTCACCTAGCCAGTTAGCAAATCCTGTGTTCAACCCACCGCCCTAAAGGCTCATGTTCTGTTGCAAAGTGGGAATTTTAAGTCGGCGCCATATGAATGATCGTCGTAAGCAGGCAGCAGCGACTTAAGACCGAGAGCCGCATAAATTACCGGTAATGCCTGGGCGAAATCACCGCCAAGCACCCCAGGAATTCCACTAAATTGTCATCGCAACGAATATCACAGAGCAGCCGATGTAGCAAAATAGCGCGCTCAATCATATTATAAGTAGGGTCCCAACGCGTCTCTTGGTTTTTTACAAGTTCATAGGTCTTATATTCCTCGCCCAGGCCTAAGTTCTGCAGCCTTTGTATCTTTTTTTCAAGACTTGAAGATGCTGGTACTTCACAGTATTGTGAAGTTTGCTGATTGCGCCCCTCTTCCCCCAGAGTTCGAAGTCCTTAATCTCTTCCTTCGCCTGCTCGGCTTCCACTTGTAGGGCATCTGGGTCCTCTCGCGCTACAAAGCTGAGGATGTGACCAGCACAACAAAGTCATCTATTTCAACAAGAAAAGTCAGAGCAAAGCAAGAGCAAAGCAAAAACTGTAGCATAAGAATGGATTACTTACCTCGAAATCAAATGCCTCTCCCAAAGCTTTCATAGCGGTGTCATTATTGTCAGCGTCGGAGTCAGGGCTATATTTGCTTTCGTGGTACTATTTTTATTATCTGTGCCTGGACTCTGACGCGGATGAAAATAGTATGAAAGCGAATATAGCCTAGGCTTTGATACCAGCACAAAGCATCCGATGCGGTCGGTGATAAGATAAAAGGAGTAGGATGAAGAGGCTTAGTTCTTCTCCTAGTACGTTATATTACAAGAACCAGAGAAATCCTTCATCTGTTTCCCCCTTCAAAGATGTAATCGTGTTTAATGTATGGTTGAACATGTGCGGTGCAGCGTCCTATTTATGGTAGGGACTAGGCTTTTATGACCCTTTTTCTTGACGCGTTCTTTTTTCGGTTTGGGACTCGACTCTGTCAACTTGGTCAAAGGAGCAACCGTCTAGGGTTACCCTGTCTGTAGCTCTGACAGCCGCCAAGTTTAGAGCCAAGCCTGCGAGAGGTAGCCTATCACATCTCTCACCTATTAGGGAAATGGATGAATCAGTACCAAGCGATCTGTCTAGCTAGCGTGTATCCTGACAGTTGTATGTAGGTTTCTTCCTTACTCTGATATGACGCCTTGGGGCCGGGCATCACGAGAGTGTATGTAACTTATGTACCGTACCGTACGTTAGTCTCCGGCGTGATCCCTAGTTTAGGGGTATCAGAGTAAGGAACTTGATAGAGCTAAAAGCGGGCAAACATTCACGAAACAGAATCCTTCATGGACATATATGTAGGTACTGGGTTATTTCGAAAAATTGTGGCACTATGTGTGTCCTCATCACATTTCTTCTCATAATTTTTTTACGCATAGTGCATAGGACCTTAGTTAGAACGCTTAAGGATATACCAAACGGGACAAAACGTTATGCAAAGAGAGTATTTATATACGGCCAAAGAAATCGCCAATGTGCTTCTGCTCCGCTGCGCTTGTCTTCCTACTTTGCATCACCCACCCCACTTGTGCTTGGTTAAACGTAACTATTGACGGGATTCTGGGAATACCGGGGCAGGGCTCATAGCTGATATCACAAGGAGCCCCTATACGGTATATATACTAGGCGCGACGCGTTACCACATCAACGATCTGACTGCAGCAATTTATTGCAAGAGCGGACTCGACTGGACACATCCTAGCGAATAATCTTGCAACTTCATATTGTAGAGTAGTTTTCCGCAATTGATTTGCCCTCTTCAATCAATCAAGCAAGTTGAGCGAATGGCGTGGTTGAGAAGCTGTTCGGAGTTGAAAATTGCATAGCCGCCCTAAGAAATACTCTTGGCATAAGATCGCCACGGCAGAGAGTTTTTCCGACATTAGATGTGGCAAGCTAAACCACTTTTGAAAGAAACAATCACCTTACGTCACTGTGCGAGGCTCATGCTAATAATAATCTTATCACATCATAGCGGGGGTTCTCAAAGTCAAGACTTGGTCTAACTTGTCTTGACTTGGTCAATCCAAGTCAATCAATCAATCAAGTGACTTGTTGATCAACAATTCTTTCCCACCCTCTACTATTATTATTGCATTGAATTCTCTTCTTTTTCATTTCAGATGGTTACAGTGTATAGTAGTACTGCACACCGTGCAGTATTGCTTCAACAACCATAAGCACTACTACTAGTAGTATCATATGTATACACTAACGATTGAGGGCGTGCACTGCAAGTAGCATTATTCATTGAATGACTTCAGTAGTATCTCCAAATGCCTCAAACAGATCAAACTTCATACATGCTCGCAAGGGGTTCAACGTAAATTTCGCACTACTGAAAGATTGCTCACGCTCCGATATCGAAATCGGCAGTGTGCGGTCTAGCGCAAATTGGACTAGGCTGGGCTGACTTTTTTCTAGCTTTTTCCAATCCGGCAATGTGAATTGCTTGACAGCGCCCCCATTACAGTATTTTTCAAGTGCATTAGCTCAGTTCGTTGTTGTACTTGGGTCTTTTATGGTCATATTGGAATTTATCATCATTGTCGACCTGTGAATATGCTTTCTATGGCGTAAGCAAGTTGACCGATTCCAAGGCGCACCTTTCTACGACTGATCCTTCTCCAGAGAGTATGGACACTCTTTTTAGCCTCAAGTATCTAATTGCAGTTCGGAGGTGTGACCTATTTCTGCTCGAGTTTCATACTTCAGGCAAGGGTCCGGGATCATGGCCGTGTAGCACATGGGTGATTTGTGAGCTAACTGGAGGTAGTGATCCAGCTTCTCATGGGCCTTCTCGTAGCGGATATAAAGCTACTCGTATACCGCTCCCTCATCGCCCATTTCTCTGAATAGCTGGCTAGCTACGGAGAAGTGTATCATAAGGGTACTGACAATCGGCATCCAATCTTGAAGACTGACGTCCCGCTGTTCAGTCAGTTTCGTGCAGTATAAAAGAGGGGTTAGAACCTTGATAACCTTCCTTACACCTTCTCATTCCTCCGGTAGCAATATATCTTCCTGCAGGTCGTAGCCACCGTCATTATCGTCATTGCCTCTCGACCGCTTTTCCGGGCGCCAGCTGCTACAGTACGCTTGAAGACGAGCTTGACACTTTAACGCGCGTCCAAACATCATTAACATTGAGTTCCAGCGAGTCTTGTTGTTGGAGATAAGCTAGGAGAGCTATTAGCGGTAATATAAAAGAGATATGCTGACTTGTTTTTTACTTCTAACTGGTGCTCTTGACATGAATCCATTTTCTCCATAGGAGGCCCAAAGTCACTCCTTGACGACTGTGCTCGAACAAAGTGTTTGTTCTTTTCCACTATACCATGATCTTTAAGGTAGCGAAATAATATTATTGTCGCGGAGGCCATGTAAACTGTCAATTTATTTTCTTTTCCGCAAAGCAGGCGTGCTAGAATTTCGCTCCATCGTCGACTCCTCTTAAATCCACGCCAAGTTTCCATACGCTTGATCATTTATTCGATCCACCTTTCCGAACCGAACGTGCCAGAGTCGCCGTCTTCACATACTTCTTTCCGTCGATGATGAGATCCTCTTCCTCATCGTTACCCTTGGTAGCGGTTGCTCTAGCTATACTATTATTAAATCTATTTTACGCCCGATTCGGATCCTTTTTGGGCAGCACACTCTCTAGTTAGGACAAAACCCACGTCTCGCGCAGGAAAACCTAGATCTCCTTATATGCCGGTGCACTGAGGCCACTGCCTGTGCTGCCTCTGACTTCGCATATCCTTGGTGACCACTCTGTCCATAGGCCAGCTATGGGAGAGGCCTCATCATCCCCTATCTAACCCCCAGTTCCCCCCCAATATTCCAGCGACTCAAGCGGTCGCCACCCACTCCGGTCCTCCTCAGCCATCTCCTTGGTGCACCTGAATTGAGGGAATTCTAGCTATACTAGCATAAGGAGAATAAGTATACTACAGGCGCAAACATCTGTTTCGGGTCAAGGAAGACAAGGGAGAGACTTCAACCTCACTTTTGTGAGGAATGGGCAAAGAGACTTGGTCGAAGTTGCGTGCCCGGTTTGTTTTACATTGCTAAAGGGCCGGCCACAAGAAGTTAGGAAGACCAACCCATAAACATCTTGCTGTCAACCACTTCCAATTTTATCCACCTATGAGTATCCAGTACTTGTCACGCCAGGACTCACATATAGAAGAGTTGAGGGTAACTGATTAGTCTACTAGACCTATTTAGGTAATTTAGATTACAATATTTTTATCATTGTTAGGTATACATCCAAGAAGTAGCGTTAAAATGGCGCAGGTTCTGTTTCGTCTAGATCCGACCATTACTTTCTCAAACTCCGCCGACTCCCTTGGCTATCATGAGCGATAATATTGATCCTGCTTCCGATGAAGTCAGCGATTGCGACCTTCCGGAGGTCCCAAAAGATGAGCAAATTAATCTAGCTCATAAAGCCTGGAAGGATGCGAACGGGAAGCTGTCTACAACAAAGTATCATGATGAAAGGGAGGGCACCCGATATACAGTAGGTGAAGTCTTTAATTTTGGCGTACTGTGTCAGTGATGGTATAATCCATTTAGGCGCTTCCGGTCCTCTTGCCAAAACATTATACTCGGGTGTAGCGGTGCTAGACTTGGACTTCTGTGTTGGTGGGGATAGCTTTGAGTCTTTTTCCTGCACCCCCTAGGTGATACCTTAGGTGTCTGTAGTGGTTTTCTCTTGCAGACGGATCGGATCGCCTCGACAACCGTCTCTGTTTATAACCGCATCTGTACTTAGCGTGTCCCAAACCGAATTTGTACTTAGCGCAAGATTATATCAAGGTTTTTGATTTTCCCTGACCGCCTCCCAAACCACACCCCCTAGACCGTATATAGTTCTGCCGTTCCTAAACAGAGATTGTCCGGAAAGTGAATGCGGTGTGCCTTGTGGCCAATTGTCCTCACGGTACTACGAGAAAGGAAAGGTATCAGGGGTGCAGCAAAAACACTCAAAGCTATCCTCACCAACACAAGTCTAGCACCGCTACACCCGAGTATAATTTTCTGGCAAGAGGACCGGAAACACCTAAATGGATTATTCCATCACCGGCATAGTACGCCAAAATTCAAGACTCCACCTACTATATATTGGGTACCCTACCTTTCATCACGATAGAAAGACGGCTTAAACGTTTGATGTCAACTTTTCAATCCTACATGGTCGAATCAAGGGAGCTGTCTCAAAGCAACAGGCTATCCAGACTATGCAAAAGCTGACTGTCGCCGAAGAGGATATAGTTCGAGGGTGGCTCTTGGAGATGTTAAACTGGGGCTGGGCTATTCGGATTGAACAGCTTCGTGCAGTGATCGTTGAGCTTCTCACCGAGAAAGTCTGGTGTCCACTTAACCGACATCCGGACCTGAAATCGAAATTTGTGTCCAGACCAGATAAAGAGCGCGCGGAAGACAAGTCTTTCAGTATTGGTTTGAGCTGCATAAGACAACGGTGCAAAGGCATAATGTCAAGCCGGCAAATTGCTACAATATGGATGAGAAAGGAGCAATGATGAGCTTCATCAGAAAAGTAAGGGTTATCGTCTCCAAGGGGGGGAAGGTATACATGACACAGCCTGGGAAACATGAATGAATCTCTGTCATTGAGTGCATATCACAAGATGGAGGTCGGATGAGATCAGGGACCATATTCGAGGGAAAACAGCACTAGAAATCCTGGTTTTCAGCACTTCCTGGGGTCTATATTGCCTTGTCCGAAAATGGATGGATGGACGGTGAGACTGGTCTCGAATGGATCAAGATAAATTTCGAGCCGGAAACGCGATGCGGTGGCAAGTACAGATTGCTGTGAAATGCAACCAAGTTGGCACAATAGGTACTGCGGTACCGAGTGCAGTGTTTGAATACCTCATAAGTTTGAATTCTAGTTATTTCAGTGCAAACACTACCCACTAGTAACCCAATGTTTCAGATGGTACTGTCAGGATCCTGATCTTAGGATATAGTACGCTGACTGAGTGACCTACTGGTCATTCCATTCATTGGGCCTTTTTGGTGTTATGGTGTAGTCAGTGGCGTTACGGGATAAAAGACCTTGTTATAACTATATACAAAAAGGTTTCGTTGAAGAGAAAAGGAAAGAAGGGCAAGTGTAATAGACAGCCAAATCCAATAAGAACTGAAGAGGAGATAGGATCTCTTGATTCTAAATTAAGAAAAAGAAGGAAGAAAGAAAGAAAGAAAACAGAAACGGACTAGCCTGTGTACTATTCCTTCTTCCGTAAGGTGTCCCCACCAGTCCCGTGATTCGGTTCCAGCAGCTAATGTTGATCGGATCGTCACAGCAAGGGAGAGTTAGTTGTACTTGTAGAACCAGCTTATAGAGACTGTAGGAACCTTTCTACAGAGATCATGTGGGAATCTTCCTACTACTTATGAGGGTATTCCCTAACAAGCGGACCGCTTTCTCAAAAGTACAATATTTGAAGTTGCGAAAGCTCTTCGCCTCTGACTTGAGGGGGGATATGTTGGGACCATTATTAGACAAGGCCTTTATGCGCTATACGGCTAGTACGGTAGTACCGTGGTATCTTTTGTATTTGACAAAAAATAAAGCATCGGTATTTACCTCAGGAACTGTAAAGAAAAGTTATAGGATAGCGTTACTGAGGAAGGGAAATCACTATGGTGTGATAGAATCAGAGTTGATCGCTGGGCTTCCCACAGGTGTTGGGGCCTACCTATTTACATACATAAGTTCTGACGGGTTAGCTATTTACCCGTCTCCGCACAATAGTCTTATAGTAGTAGATGCCGTTACAGGAACGCAATTTCCACTTAAAATACGCCATTAAGTGAAAAATAAAGATGAACTAGTCGTAAAAGGCAATAGGACTCGGGTAAGTCAATTCTAGTATTTATGTTTTACCAACTTGAAAGAATGGAGAAAAAAAGAAAATAAGAAAAATAGATTCACAATTTCGAAAAATAAAATGGTTTTCGTACTCTTCTCCTACTTCGATTTCGTACAATGCTGGCTTCAGCTGTAGGTTGCTCCTCATTCTCATCATTCTTCGGCGCCTTGACATCGCGTGTCGATTCCCCCTCCTGGTTTATTAACTAGTGCCTTCCCCCGACCTTTATACTTTCGGCTTGCTAATAAACACGTGTGTGAGCTTTGCTGAACAGGTGTCTCATCAACAGCCTCTTTGGGAGACAATGACTTCAAGTTATTGCTTTTCGTCTTAGTAGATTTGGGGAATGCGAGACAGCTCTTTCCAGGCATCTTGAAACTTCTAGACGAAACGGAACTTGCACCGTTTTGACGTCCAATTTAACAATAAAAAAAGTAATAGTAGGATTTCTGTGATGATTACTTCTTAGATGTATGCCTAACAATGATAAAAAATAGTTATTGTGTGGAAACAAATGGCGGTGATCTAAATTACCCGAATAGGACTAGTAGCCCCTCAACTACCTTCAAGCTGTTCAATTACTAGAGCCTCATACTCGAGGTTTCATTCTGGGTTACAAAACTCAGCCTTTCATAGATATTATTGCTATCCATTATATACCATATATAACTCATATATATATATATACCTACCTTCTAATAGGTAGGACTAGTAAATTGACCATCACTAAATCATAAGTACTATGATACTAACGCATTAATAAGTTATGTATCATGGTATAATATGTGATAGCCAGGTCACTTGGTCACACCGCCAATTAAGCCACATTTTAAGCCTAGTCGACTTATAGCTTAGTCAGTACCCCACCTCACCGACGACCAAAGTTACTTATCGACTTGACTTATTAAGAGCCTGTTATCATAGACAGTTTTGATTAATCCAACCAATTACAACTGCTCAAGGAGGTAAACGGTTACGAACAAATGCAATGCTATCATATGGCTTATCCTTATTAGAGAGGTTGCTTAGTTCGGATTTCATTCGTCTTTTGGGCAGAACCAAATTGGGGAAGGTGGAGTGGAGACCTAGGCGTAAGGATCCACTTTTGCCATTATTTCATTTGAATGAGCACTGCGCCAAGTTAAAGCTTGGCGCCCCGATTTAGAATGAACGACGTTCTCTGTATTAGCCGCTTGGCATTTCTAACTTGATTCTTTGATTTATTAGATATGGTAGCCAATAAGAACTACAAAATACTAAAATAAGCCCTTTGAGCATGCTAAGATTTATTAATCAAAAGATTATGTTGCTAAAGTCCGCTTTGCTTTATTATATAGTTGGACACGAGTGAGGCATTGAACGACATAGACAGAGATTATGTGCGTACCTTCGGTCCCATCCCACGGTTTACCTGCAGGTGTATACCGTGGCTTCTCTTGGGTATACGTTATTGACTGGCTAGTCCTCATAAAATATGGTGTCTTGCGCTCCTGAATCGACGAATTGCTGATGTATTCGCGATCGGTTTTTGCATTGATTCTTTGCGGAGGCACCTGATGAATTCGGTGAGATTAAGCTGCTGGCAACGCTACGGAGTAACAAAGCATTGCATTTCATATCAGAAGTATATGTATCATAAACTTCGCGCATGCGCCCCTATTGTGACATGGAATCGCTTAAAAATCGAGCTGTATGTAGGTCAACCCCGTCAAGGTTAAATGATAAACGCATTACTAATAAAAGCTGTTCCAGATTCTTGGTCTGAGGCCACAAATGCCCCGCCACCCAATACCGCCTCGGCAATCGGTGGGCCTGGGGCACGCGCCATTAAACCTTAACCGGAATTGAGTAAATTCTTGGCAGCAGCTAACCTTAACCAGTAAATGCAGTGGCGTTTGGATTCTCACGCTGATTTTCGGAGCATCGGTTAACAGGTTAGAACGAAATATAACTATAACTCGAACGCGACAGGCATATATATATAGTTGAACTATAATTAACGATCCAGAAATCAATCTCCTATTTAAGCTCCATACATACTAAACTCTAAAGCTTAAAACATAATCATTGCGTAGCTAGATCCTAATTAATCAAAGCGATCATTTCGGGACGTCCAGCTGCAGTACTGGTGCTAGAGATTTTCAGTACATGCATATATTAGATAGTAGTACTAATTGAGTTAAAGCGAATTTGATGAGTCCCGAATAATAAGAGCCTTCCCGCGGTGCTGAAGGCTTAGGGTGTAAGCTATGCGCCGAATACAGTAGTATGTACATACAGGGCAAATTCAAACATTTAGTACTAAACGTTAAGCATTTTGTATATCATAGCATGCTTCAGATACATATTAGTAGACACCGCATGTGCTTAAGCACATACCTATGCGTTACTAGGTATGTATGTAGGCTGTTTTTTGGTAATATGTGTACAACCTACCTAAAGTATATACCACATCTTCTCATGGAGGTACTTATCTGTATTCTACAGTTTATTCGGTTACGATTAATAATTCTTTTCTTAGCAGCTTATTCCACCTGATTGAGCCGGGTCACAAAGGGACTATAGGAATAGCGAAAAAATAAAAATAAAAAAAGGGAGCACTAAAAAGAGAATGGAACATGAACTCAGAACTAGCTTTGAAACGGAATATCCAGCACTTGAAACCCCGCTGCTGATAGATCCCGCATGCTGAGATAACCGCCTTTCCTAATCAACTCGTTAAAAGAGGAAACATTTCGGATGGATGTAATGTATTTCTGTGCAGTAAGGCTAAGGATGAGAAAGAGAGAAAAATGACTTGATTCTGCCTAGGAAGCGATAATGTAATTTGAATATGACAAAGATACCGAGGGCTGAGAAGTATCCGCGGTCACCATCAAAAAATTCACTCAGTCTCAAGCTTATCGTGACGTACATGTACATGCAATGACATCTGGAAGATAAGTATGAAGTGAGGCGTTCGAATATAGCTTGCTCAGCCCAAAAAAAAGCCATACGCAATTATATATTATCGATAGGTATAGCTAAAGTCGCATCAAGAATAAATTATATAAATTGACTTCAATAAGTATATGATTACAGTGAATGAATGATATCGCATTCGATGCCGCTCAAAGATAGATGCCTGGTTAAGCTATGTATATACCTCTGAAACACGCGAAAAAAATTTCATGTCGTTTTTAAACTTATGCAGATAGTATGTACTAGTAGAGGAGGGAATGATAAGAACCTTATTTATAAGTTATAAATACTGAGCGTCTCACTCTTTCGGAGCACAAATATTGTGTTGGATTTGCAGATGATGAGACTTGATCAGTAGCTATCCGTTAGAGCTACTATGATATCCCACCACCATACAATCCCCCCAACAGGGCATATTATTGATGGGCATTGGCCGATGATCAACAACAATGAACTACTACATGCAGAAGCACCTATGCAACTTGCGGAGGCCTAGGCTCCATTCATTCATTCATTCATTGGGTATCGGTCCCTCTTAGAGCTTCGCTTCCTCGTCGATTGACAATCTTTTTTTCTTTGGGCTTGGCATTCTACCCACAATCTGTTGTGCATCCCTTCCTCCCACTCAGTTCAGGTTTAGTTTATTTAGTTTACAATGCTATCCTATATATCTTTGCTGAATATATATGCACAGGCATGGATCGATGATACATAAGTACACCGAAGTTCGGGCGATGTCCTTTCTTTTTTTCTTCCACGCTAGATCTAAGCCACGTGGTAAACCGATAAGATAAAAGGGAGAAAAAAGAAAAAAATAGACTGAACGTCATTTATGTTTTTGGAATTCAGGTTTATCTTCCATTGTATTTTTTTTAGAGGTCTTGTGTATCGCCATCAATGCAATATGTAGACGAAAGAAACTTTGAGTGGTATTTAGGCTCGCATTATCAACCATTAAAGAGAGAAAAAAATAGAAATAAATAGGAGAATCATGATTTTGGGCGCAGAAAGATATCATCAAGACATCAAGAGTCAATAATTGTAGAGGTCACACTTGTTTCACACCCTTCCCGATATCATTGGTAGAATTTGTGCCTAGGTCCTCACCATAAAATCGTTTTAGAACCCTGGCTGCTTCATCATAATCTTTCCTAACCTCAATGAGGGTCTTCTTAATATTGTTCAACGATGTTTCCTTATCTGGCGCATTCAAACCGCCTAATTCGTCTTTGCCAGCACCATAATGTTGAATCTTTTCGCAAGCATCTTTGACTTTGATGAGCCCCAAGGTGGCGGAAGATCCCTTGAGAAAATGGCCTAGGCTTGAAAGCTCACCAAGTTCTTCTGCAGATCTAAAGATGCATATTAGCCGAAATCCTTCCAAGATCATGGGCAATTTGTTGTAAGAAATTGGATGTGGGGCTTGCTTAATTCCATGTTCATGAGCAGCGCGTGCGTGAACATCTCGTCTCTGTGTAAGGAATAACAGAATAACACTGGGATGTTAGGAGAAAAAATCACTGATTATCAGCAACATACATGGCCTTCTTCATTTTCTCAAAGGTTTCTTTTGCCTGCTCAAAAAAGCCATACACAATTCCTTCACTGAATTTCTGATCCTCATCCTCATCATCCATTTCTAATATTTCCCCGAACGCTACGGGGTCAATGATGTCCGCATATTTAGATAGGTCAAGGTAGTTTTTGTCATTCTGCGGGTGACAAAGGGTTAGTGTCTTGACCCCTATCCGAAGCTACATGGAAGCATACCATATCGTTAGCGCTTCTTGCTGAGATGGGCTCCATAGTTGATATAATGTCTGATTTTCCGTGCTGCTCTGCTCTCCAGCGTGACCGCTGTAAGTGGGGGCTAAGGATCCCCTCAACAAGGTGATCGTTATAGCTGAACGATAACGGACAACACAGAGAAGCCCCAATTAAATGTCTACTAGCTTCGGTGACGATCTCCTTATTCAGAATAATGACAACACGGAGTGTTTTGGATGCTGAACCGTTTTCACCAGCTGCATGCGAATAGCTCCTGGTCCTTTTGGGTAGTTAGCGAGTTATCCTCTACTTGCGCATAACTCACACATCCCAAATATTTAATCGAGGAACCCGCATATGTGAGGAGTGAGGAGACGGCTGTCAAAGCCACAGTCTCGGGTTTGACGCCTAATTGGTATGATCTGCCTATACAGCAGAGACAGGAGGGTATCACGAGTTCGATCTTGGCTAGGAACGCGCGGGTAGATGGAAGATAAGCCAAAACCAGTCTCAAAAGAAAAACACATTCCTGAAATCAGACCAAAATAGCTGAGGTGTCGTTTACCTAAGACGCATATGGGAATGATGGGAACTAATCTCCCGGAGAATTTAGTCACCTTTGAGTTCTCGACTCTACGGTGAAGTGAATCACTGGCACACTATTCTAGACCTGAGTAAGCAAACATTCATGAACGGTGACCGCAATAGGCGCCTGGGGAGGATGAGAAGGAGACAGCCAGGATAAACACAACGAGGAGACAATACATAACGAATTTGCCATTTAGAGTCGCATCTAATCAACAGTTCAATTGAGGTCCTGGATGGTCTTGTGTCCGATAAGCCTAAGGCGGCAAGAAATGGAACCTCGGGAAAAGTGAGAGGGGCAAGATGCTGGTTATCCCACCCGAGGGCGGCCTTATCGATGGCGAGAATCCAAGGGGTCCTTTGCGTGAGAATAGATCGGTACGCAGCTTAGGGAGGCCAGTTGTACGCGTCCGGTTGAGGGTCCTCTCGCGCAAACTTCTAAGCGACCAGGGAGGGTCTGCGTGTGAACTAGAAACAAGTCTGTTCAAAAATGGGGTGGATGGTAGTATGATAGACGGCAGGGCAACTGCAGTGAGGGGAGCAAGATAACCGTGCCGATGTACAGCAGGGCTGAAAAAGGCAGCTGTATCTATGGACCTGGACCTCACAGCTCCTTCGACTTTAATGATTTCTGTCCTGTCTCCTCTGGTCTTTCCCTGGTCTTTTTCACTGGTTTCCCCTCTTTTTTGTTTTTGTTTTTTTTTTTTTTTTTTTTTCTTCCCCTGTCCTTCTCCCCTTTCTTCGACTTGGTTTCCTCTCGTTTCTCGGGTCTCCTTAGATATTTAATTTTATGATTATATTTTTATTATTCTTGTATTTATGATGGATTTTCTTTTATTTCCCTGGCGCTGGTAATCGTTGGGTAGATAAGTCTCCTAGCTATGACCTCGGTGGCCGTCCCGCTAACCGTTGCGGGGGAAGAAAGGCGGAATGGGGAAGTGAGGAGGGGCAGGGCGACAAAGACTGATCCAAAGAAATGCTCCCGACTTGTGGGTAAAATTAATCGGGGTAAACAACTTATTAATTATTTAGTGCGTGGGCAACGAAAGGAACTCGACTAGGAATTGATCAAGTGGAGACACCAACAGATTTTAAGAGAAAGCGACAATAAGGGCAAAAACAAAAAGAAAAAAAAAAAAAAAGAGAGAGCAGCCGCCTGGAGATGCGATCCAAATTCCACCCGGTATACATAGCGTCATCCTGTTAACGACTCTTTCGTCTTCCTCATGAAATCACTTAGCCGTCCCGTTCCAAGTCAGCAATGGTCCGATCGATGGCAGCCATCTGCTTTTCATCTCGATTTTGATTATGAAACTATCCTCGAGGGGCTAGTTTCTAATGATCATTCATAAAGATGGAATGATGGATAGATGTGGGAAACAGTTGAATTGACTTACACCCCGATACGCGCATAAGGTACTATCAGGCTATGTCCAAGACATTCGATGATCTTTCTTTCCGATAACCGCTCCCGAGCTCTGAAGGTGCTCAAGATGTCCCTGAATGAAGGATTCTGCCTTTCGGGCCCATTACTCCCGGGATCCCTTGATAACGCAGTCGGAGATCAGCCACGGGAGGGCAATTCATGCACCCATTTCCCGTCATCCCAGTTCACACTCCCTTACCGGCCGAACTCTTCATACCCCCCTAGCATAGTGCGACCGGTTGATCAGTAATAAGACTACATATCTCAGAGCTACATCGCCACAGATGGGTCTTTCACCAATGAGTCCCAGTTGTCCAAAGGAAAGAAACGCTTGATTAGAATTTCACAAGATCGAATGTGTTGAGTTCGGGACTACAGTCTTCCACCTAAGAGCAGTATCTGATATGGCCTTTAATACTGGTCCTCCACGCATGGGTGAACTCCGAGTGGTGGTCTGATCTATGCAGCGAACTTGATGTGGACGCCCATATCCCTTTCCCGCCTGCAACAACTCCTACAGGTTGGGACGCTGGATGATATTCAGCGGAGTAGCGGTCAGACTCATCATTCACCCGGTTTGTATGGGGAAGGGCCAGAACATAGCAAAGAGCAGTTGCGGGTAAGTTGTAAAAGCACGCGCCGTAGGGAACCATCCCCGCCCCTCCCCAACAAGAATACCCTATACAAATTGGCATGAAAATCACCACTGAGTAGCGTTCTTTTATTTGGTTTACCAACTCACAAATAGACCACGGGAACTCAGGGACTTTCTCCTGCTGTCGCGATCAAACCAAAATAATAATAATGTGGGCGAAACATAAGTATTACCTTATATCTTACAGAGTGCACGGTGGCATACTAGTCCATAATAGATATGAAAAAATAATACATCGCTTTCGAGACCAGAGAAAGGAAGTTGAACCGTGGGGGGAATGACGTTGAGGCTGAGGCTGTCGGAACACTTCGGTTCGTCCCAAAGAATAGCGGCGCTCCCCACTGCAGCGATGACGTCGGAGTCGTTGCGGACCTTGGGTAAATACCTGCGTCATACATTTCTAGCCTAGTATGGTCAAGGAGCGATGACAGCCTGCAAGGATTCCGGGTTAACAACGAGGACCAAGGAGCGGTACGTGTTCTGTACCGCTTGGTCCAGACCATGATCATCCCTCCCCAGTCTGGAGTAACCTGCGTCGTAAGACGTGAGCGGTGTCACAAGGCAAGTTCTGGTTGGTTTCGAAAACAAAACTCGAGACATGAAGTCCGGATTGGACCAATGCTTGTTAGATGATTAGCCAGAGAAGATACAACAATGAGAAATGAGTCCCAGTGCGACGCTTGGGGGGATAGAAGTGTATGACGGTTAAAGAGAATGAGGAGGGCTGTCGAAATATATGGGAGAGTACGGGAAAGCGCAATGACTTGTCTCGGCACCAAACCTTTCCTTAAGCAGTGGCGGAAACAATAATAGTGGTGGATAAGGGGATAATTCACGGTATTATTGGATTATTGTTGCATTGTCAGTCGCGAGCGAATGCACACAGAGGCGAATATGAGCACCGAGGCCATGTGCACCATGCACAACTGACATCGTGGCAAAGTTTGGGAACGACAAATGGCTTGGCGATGCGCCTGTGACATCACCCCGCAGAGCCAGGAACACCTGATTCTCCACCAGCCACCACCGCCCAAATCCTACCCGATCTGACCTACCCTATCTTTCTGGAGAAGAAAAGAAAAGCAAAAAGGAGGAAAAAAAGAACATCTTGCCTCGGATAAGTGCACTCCGAAACTTTCGGGAGCAGCCGTTTCCAGTCTCCTTGGCAATACACATAGTATTAATTCCTTGATCCCTCCCTGTACGGACGTAACGGCTTCCAGCTGTCTGTCGGAGGCCAGGGTTCGGAATTCGGGCCTGACCGCTCTGTTTTAGGGTGTCGAATTACTAACCAAATGCCCTTTTTTTTTTTGATTGGTGGCTGGTCTCATACTCGGAACTCTCACATGCTTTGATTTTACTAACCGTACCAGTGGTTATGATAGATTGTTCGGATCACAATAACTTATCGAATGATGAAAAGCAAACCATGTGTCACGCTTTTCCCTTATCGACTCGTGCTCGTATGTGTATAGATATGTACATTCTTAGTACACCCTGCTGAGGAGCCGCATCGACTATAACCGGACTAATCTATTTATAGATTAGTCTTCTGAGATTTCACCAAAACAAGCACTAGTGAAGCATCCATTTGTGGATTAGGGTAGTTGGCATTGCATCATCGCGCAGCCTCCATCATACGGCACATACATATACATACATTAGACACATATTAGGTCTATCCAGCTAGGATATGATAAATAGTCGTATGTATGTAGTGTTAAGTACATACAACAAATGCACGAGTTATCAGAACATCAACAGTCAAACTTTTTTTTTCCTCCCAAATAAAAAAAAAAAGGCCAGGAACAACAGAACTCTCAGCGCCAACCTTCTAACTATACTAAAGTCTTATAAGATGTACTAAAAATCAGATTGCTAATTAATATTATTATATAATCTAGGACTTCTTTTCGTGAGCGCATTCCCGCAACGTGAGGCCGTTAGAAGATGCCGTAACATATGCTTCTTCTAAAGTCCGCGAGAAGCTGGCCCAAACATCCAGCTCTGCCTCGCTGAGGCAGAAAGGAGGTGTGGGGTCAATACCCGGTCGTTCAACACACCTATTCTAATAGGTGTCACGGAATATGGCAAGATACTTGCGTACTCAACAGCTAACGAGTAGTTTGGATTCCGGTGTTCTGGTCGTTGTTGCAGTTACCTAATACCTATACTCTGCAGCTAGCCCTCTATAACATACTTCTCCGCGCTGAAAAGCGGGTATGTTCACATATAGAGATGTGATGAGATATCAGATCCATACATAAGATAGATATACCTAGGGATTATTGGGCAATATGACGTTTTGTGATAGAGAAAAATCCGAATAAATTAATAATGGCTACTACCTACCTACCTACCTCCCTACATACTGCCTACCTATCTATCCTAGTGGTGCTATTCAACACGCATATAATCAGACATGCATACATATTGCATACCCTAGGTGATAATAATGTATGTGCTACTCAATCTCTGCGAATGACTTGATCCGGAGGCATCAACAATTCGATTGGTGGTAACTACAGTCGAAAGTTACACCATTCTATAATACGTAGTATATCGAATGCTTCATAATATACCGATCAAATCCTCAATGCGCTGGTATAACCTCCATGTCCTACATTTTATATAGCATGTACATATTGCTAGCATACTAATCACAGAGTACCTGATGATAAGGTATGCTGATTTCCCTAAGTAGTGAGCTAAGTTAGTGGTAAGTATTTGAATAGATAGCTTTATATATGGCCGGCTACCTCGTACACCGGGGGGAAAGAAAGAAAAGAAGTGCATACTATCATATGAAAGGGGATTGTTTGTTGTTGTTAGGGTCTAATAGGTAGAAGAATAGGGGGGCGGGGACAATGAATCACTAATAAGAGCACCCAAAGATTCGCATTCGTTGTCGCGACCGCCAGCCAGTAGAACGAGGTAACACAGTCGTAAAGTAACATAATAGTGACTATACATATGCATGATAAGGATGCGCCCACATTAGAATATCCACCTAGTTTAGAGTTTAGAGTTATTATACAGCATCGTCGGGGTAGTACATATATACCTACCTACTACCTACTGCCTACCTATAGCTACCGACTAATCCTATCCTGCTACTTTTTATCCCACTTAAGTACATGGTAGTCTTCAAGCTAAGCACTCATGCTCACGGCTATGATCTTTACGGTGTTGGGAGGGAGAGGAAATCGATGGAAGGAAAAGGGAGAAAGCCGTGTGTTATTACTCTGATTTCCCTTTTCTCATTCCTGCAACACTAATAATTAAACTATCTAAGTATTCAGTGGTAGGTGATACATATATATGATACTACCTACTATATTATCATATTCCGG
Organism: Pseudotulostoma volvatum; assembly: GCA_019804575.2. Taxonomy (NCBI): domain Eukaryota; kingdom Fungi; phylum Ascomycota; class Eurotiomycetes; order Eurotiales; family Elaphomycetaceae; genus Pseudotulostoma; species Pseudotulostoma volvatum. The sequence continues at coordinate 22,795 of JAHQZX020001947.1, read as the reverse complement.
ACATTATACGATCTTGCTCATATCCGTTATACCTTCACGTAAAACCAGAACATCCTTTGATACGGTGATTAACTATTGCAGATTAGTACTTCTAGGACTGGTGAGAGTTTATGTAACCCTAGGTTGTCGCCAATAATATATTATGCATAGCATCCACAACCGTGATATGGGATGAGATGCTAATACGGGTGGATACGTGAGGTACAAACTTAGCTATTGCTGTATCCATAGGCAAAACTCAGGGGGCCTTGTAGAGCAAAGGAACTAACAGTTTCTCTTTTCCTGCTTTTGGATACTTGAATATCCATTTTTCTCGTTATTAATGCTGTGAGAATAGAGTGATAATAACTAGGTAAGTTTCAAAATCCGCATCCTCTGCACAGCATAAATAGCAGGTACAGTGCGTACAAACACATATTGATAACACAGTGATATTAATTGAAGATATTCAGAACAGGGAGGTAGGGGCTCAGCAGGTATTTAATCCGTGGTCAAACAAAACTCTATTAACGTTACATAGATCTTTGGGATATCATTGAATTTCTACTTTCCTAACCAGTGACTTTGTAGATGGCTTCGGCGAGTCTCTTCACATTGCAGGTGGTGATTCCGGCGACTGAGATACGACCGTCCTTAGTGGCATAGACCGAAAGCTGGAGACATCAAATTAGCTATGGCCCATATTCGTTAGGGGTGCGCACATCGCCTAGCAATCTGACACCGATGTTTCACGGCTTACCTCTTTGCTTAGGACTTCCATCTGCTCCGGCTTCAAACCAGTATATGCAAACATCCCGATCTATGATATTTGTCAAATATATTAGCATCCAGAGAAATTTCTCATTTTTAAAAGACTCAATCGAACTGACCTGGCGGGTGATGTGGGACCAATCGTGTTTGCTACCCAACCCTTCCAAGTGCGCTTTCAGCAGAACACGCATCTCGATGATGCGGTTAGCCATCCCTTGAACCTCGTCCAGCCATTGCCCGTTCAGCTCTGGGTCATTTAGGATGGTAGATGCAATATGGGCGCCGTGAATAGGCGGTGAAGAGTATAAAGGACGGATGAGAATCTTGATCTGCGAGTCCACGCGTTTTCGCTCCTCTGAAGAGTCACAGACAAGTGAGAAAGCACCAACACGCTCGCCATAGAGACCCTATTGATGGGGTATAGATCAGCACAATACATTTCCCTTCCATGTGAAAGATCGGCAGTGCGGCTCTCACTGACCATGTTCTTGGCGAAACTTTGGGCCAGAGCAATGTTGTGACCCTCTTTCAAGAAATACCTTGGGGCAAACGCATCGCGATCCGTGTAGCCACTAGCGAAGCCCTGGTAGGCCATGTCGAAGAAAGCAAAGTGCTCTTTCTCTTTAACGACATCGCTGATTTGGCGCCATTGCTGCTCGGTGGGATCCACACCAGTCGGGTTGTGGGCACATGCGTGAAGCAAGACGATGCTCTTGGCCGGGGCGGCCCTGAGGTCATCAATTAGACCTTCAAAGTCTAACCCGATGGTGTCTTTGTTGTAGTAGCGGTACTTTTCCACCTCCAGGCCTGCATCCTTGAAGATGGCATTGTGATTGGCCCAACTCGGAGTAGGAATATAGATTTTCTTGCCGTGGGGATAGAAGCGTTGAAGAAAAGCGCCACCTATCCTCAAGGCACCAGTACCAGAGATGGATTGGGTAACAGCAAGACGGTCTTCCCTGATAGCTGAGCAGCCGGGACCGTAGGCCAACTCTGCAGCTGCTTTGGTGAAGGATGGAAATCCGGTGATGGGTGCATATTCTTTGTCTAGACGAGACGCGACTACTTTCTCCTCTGCGGCTCGGACGGAATGGAGAACGTATGGCTTGCCGTCGTCGTCACCTGTACAATAACCACACGGTGTGATCAGTTTTGGCGTAAGAAGAAAGGACCAATTGAGAGTGAGGTTTCAAGTGAAAATACACACGGTATGCACCAACACCCAGGTTGATCTTTTCGTTGAAGGTGTCGGCCTTGAATGCTTCGGTGACACCCAGGATTGCGTCCTAGCAATGTACTCGATCAGCGAAGAGATATAGAAAGGGGTAAGCAAAAAGAAAGGCGAGAGGGTCTCCATGAGTGCAGTCGGATTGGGCTTACCGGAGGTCCCTGAGGCACCTTCGCCCATGCAGAGGTAGGTCTGGTCGCAGTCAGGAGCCGTATACCTGACTCGCGCGACGCTACATGGCGACTGGCGACACGAACTGTGGACAACATGGCAGAAGATGTGATGGAGAATGAATGCACCGAAAGGAAGAGATCGGATCCAACTGGAAGTGCAAAGAGAAAACAAGGAGAGTGGATGTTAACGAGGATAGATTACAAAAGGCTGTCAAAGCTGGCAGAGGCTGATCGTGAAAAATATACCGAGAAAAAGAAAAAAGAAAAAGAAAAAAGAAAAAGAAAAGCAAAACTCGGTGTAGATCGTTGTCTTCCTGGAACATAGCCAGTCCAACAAATCCTTCAGACCATCATATCGTAGAAGACAGACTCATAATGAGTAGTTACTACTATACAACCACGAACAGCTTTAAGTTATTAGTACGGTAAAACAAAAGAATCAAATCTTTCCGCCCGAGGTTTCTGGAGGAGAAAACACGTGAACTTCTTCTGCATATAACTAGAGGATTTTTTCCCTTCGAATGAGTCGCGGGGTCCCAGCTACCAATTTTAGTTATAGCTATCCCTATTACTATCCCTATTACTATCCCTATTAATTTGGTTGGCCCTTAAGCTTGGATTTAACCTAAATTGGCTACCCTCGATATCTACGGACATGCCAAGACGGACGTGAATAACTCACAACAAATATCCTCTGACTGCTACCCCCGAGTGGTGTTCAGCAGGGCCACGGACAAGCGGGGCTAACATGATGTGGATACCATCAAGATTACTCAGCTGCTAGTGATCTATTGTATCATGTGCTCCTGCCGTCATGTTCCTTAGGATCGTATCCTAAAAGTTCCTCCTAATCCCCGGCGTCGACGAGCACCTAGCGAATCTTTCCAACATGGTAGAGACTGCCTTGTCCCCCCATGGTCTTATTATGCTACCGATGACTGTTCATTTATAGGATGATAGAAAGCGAGATAAGTCCGATTCCGAGTGCCCCGCGACCGGACCGTGACCAGCCTAGACGAAATCCTCCCTCATTCCGAAGGAGCAGCAGCAAGCGGCACGTCGTCAACAGAATGCCATTCCCCGTCCCGTCGTGCAGGAACTAAGCCTTCCCCTACTCCCTCTATAAACCATATCCTTCATGTATGTACAACAAGTCCATTGCTATTTCCGAGTCCAAGTTCTCCGTTGCAATCACAAGATAATTCTCCATGTCCTCTCCAATCTGCTAAACATGTAGCGGCAAGCTCTTCTATCCTTTCTCCCAGCCCCCTTCCAGCCTATCCACTGTTTTCGCCCCATCGCGGTTGTGGAGATTATTCTAGGTCAACTTTACCACATATACCTATGCAACGTCCAGCCAGCTCCGCGCCGAGCTACCATAAACCGTTGGAGGCCACATCAAGCTGGTATAAGCAATGCTATCGGGGGTCGCTATTATTCCCCAGTCACCGCTGAGTTTCACATACCTGTTTCAGGCAGAAGACAACATCTCGATGGCCTTCGACAGGGCCACCTTTGAGCAGGAGCCAAGTAGGGGACTTACGTAGTCCGGGATGCTCCACGGATCCACATCGACTACAAGGGAGGAGTGAACATTGTCACAGACCACAGCCCAAAGAAGAAGTAGAGGCCCAGATCAGGATGCGGCCTGAAAAGTTCCACTAGGCCAGGCCAGGGACAAAACACAAACCAGTCAGAAATGGGCACGGTTATCCTTGCCGTCCGAGAGAGGAGGCTGGCTGGCCGCCATCCTGAGAACCCCTGTTTGGGACTACCTACCCAAGTCTCGAACAAGCCTCGCGCAGCACGGTGCCAAAGGGGCTGGGACTACCATAACCAACAGACGTGCACGAGGAAACAAAGGTGCAAGCTGTGTAGTTCACAAAAGCCATATCGAACTAAAACGCTCACGAGGGCCCGAAGGGCCCGGACTGAGACTGCACCAACTGTAGAGGCCCTTACTCAGCAGACGAGCTTGGGTGCCCCCTTCGGCCTTCCTTCATCAACAGGGTCTTCCAAAAAAAGAAGTCCGAGAAAGAGGCGCTTGACAGCTTAGAGCCCGCTGGCAGCCCGGCGGGAAGCCAGAAGGGCCAAGATGCATGCATGTCGGCTTAAATGCTGGGTGGTCGCCAGCCTAGAAGACAAGAGGAGAACATTCAATTATGTAAGTCAACATCGAGTCACCGGCCGCAGGGTATCCTAGCTTAGCCCAGGTGGGAGCCTAACAGAGACACTATAGCTTCAGGTCCCGTCATAGGGCTGCCGCCTTAACATCAACATCAACATCATACATGTCTATAGTGCCCCGCCCGGATCCACGGACCTGGGTCAAGGGGTCCAGAGCACAATAACGCCGTTTCGATCGTATGAGTTCGGGGGTGTTTTTAAGCCACCCTATTCGGAACCACCACCAGCTGGAAAAACCGACTTTTATTCTCTTTCACTCGAAGCCACATAGCGCAGTTGAACATCATCTGCGCTTCGTAGCTCCAATGCCTCCGCTTGCGGATTAATCGGCAGCGTACCGTATTGTAGCTTGGTGTTGATCTTGTTTTGGCCAGCCCCCCCAACTAGCTTCTTTGTTTCTCTCATTCCTCCTCCTCACTCTCCAACCAGCCGTACGGACTGCTCGTTTGTAGTCGCATGGCAGTGCGCTGCCTTTGTCGGTGTCTCCGGGGGATTATCATATAGCCATTTATTTTAGGGCGAGTTTTATTTTATCTTTATCAGGTAGGTCTCGAAGAAGTGCGTTTTGGGGGGGGAAGATGCAATTTATTTATTTCACCCAACAAGGATGGATTGACCCAATTTGAGTCATGTGAATCGCATTCATTTGTCGAGTCGCAAGGTGAAAACTCTCCACCTAGGAGCCAGGATAAGAGGGTCAACCCCAACACCAGCTTCCCCACGAGGACTCTAGAATCTCTATGGAGGTAAAAGGGTTATCCCCAAGGTGGCAATCAAAGAATGCACCATGTCGCTGGTGTAGATATATCATGAGTAGAAGTAGTGCTCCAATCCTAGATAGTTGTCTAGATATAATAACGACAAAAAAGCATATCCATAATCCGTGTCGTTCTTCAAAACTAAAATCGTATTTCCGGGGGTCTGTTTCTTCTCAGCTCTGATGGAAACCATTAAGCTGAGCTTTTTAAAGCCTCTTCCACTCGCTCCTCTCTGAGCCCGGCTCTCTTCCAAATAATATGCCGGAATGAAGATCGGAGGCTTCCTTACTGGGTAAATATGCCTTCTCAATAGGCAGAGATTGAATTCTCACCCGTTCAGTTAACTAGGCCATTGCTTTCTGTAGTAATGTTTTTAGGAATCTCGCTTTCTCTCCTAAGGTAGGTTCATTTCTGAAAGCTACTACACAACCCGACCCGATTGGGTGGTGCTAGCTTATCTCTTGGCCGGAAAGAAAAAAAAAAAACAAACCCGCTGGGCCGAGCTCTTTTAAGACATCCAAGCTACAAAAGTTCTCTAAGCAGTTCAAGATACAGAACCATCAGGAGAGGGATTCCTAAATGCTCCAAGCATTAGTACCTAAGAAAGAAGGCACGGCCATGGACTAAGGTTGGGCCATGGATAAAGATAAGTATCGGGGTACTCTTGGGACAAGCAGATTCCCTTCCTTTGATGCATCGGTTAGCTATATCTAGCTCTCAGTTGGAAGTAAGAGGGATGTGAACTCTAGTTTCAGGTAAACAAAAAATCGTAGATAACATATGGGAGGTTCTCAATAGCGAACCTCAAGACTGGTTTGGTTGGTCAGAAGACAGCCACTTGGAAAAAAAAAAAAAAAAGGAGGCATGCAGGAAGCAGCAGCTCGGTCCCAGAGCTAGCCCTAGTAAGCCGCCTCAACAGAGGCAAGAGAGCAACGGAAACTTCAAACTTCTTCTCTTCTGCAAACATCACATGGAATCCTAATTTGAAGATACCAAAAACAGTTCCCGGCCCGACCAGGCATCTCTTTCATTTATCATCCTTCCGAATTAAAAACTACATACCCCATATGCCAGGAGATAGAGGTGGCTTCAAAGCATTTTAGCAAATAACCTGTCGCCCCTTCCAGCATTACAACAGAGGTTTGGGGATGGATACAACGAAGTTTTCATAAGTCGATTTCCCCATTTGTTGTTCATGACCACTAAAAAAAAAAAAAAATCGATATCCGGTAATATGCCCCCCCCTTCAGATATTCTAGTATTAAGTTAGGAGGAACGACCCTTTTTATGAGTTTCTGGACAAGGTGATCTTCCTGTCTTTGGACAGTGAGCGATCAAGGAGAATCAGTAGAAATTTTCCAATACTTCAAGCCTGATAATTTATTTGGGAGAAGAACAGTGAGAGAACCTCTTAGACGCGGAAAGGAATGGTGGGTGGGATGCGGAGAAAGGATAAAAGTTTGCCTAGTGAGTGAGTGAGTCGAACAGAATTGAATTCATTATTATTCTATGCCCTGAAATCGCTACAGATCGATCGATCGGGCTTTTTAAATTCATTAAATGGCCTAGTACAGATCAGATCAATTTTGTGTGTCCGGTCGGTCGACTTGTTGATCTAGCAAGAATTTCATCACCTGCTTTCCATTCCCCTGATGATTGTTAGATACTAGTAGGCGTCTTAGGATAAAAAAAAAAAAAAAAAGAAAAACTATTTAGTATATAACTAATTACCACGATTTCCCTCGCAGTTTATATCTGTAGGTCGCTTTTTTTTTGCTACATATATAAGCGGTTGATTATTTTACTATGGTTTATTTCTCCTATCATATGTTCTGTGTAGCCGTTTAAAGGGCTAACGTACAAGGTTCTTGTAATGCTTAAACGATATAACTATATATATATATGCCTCCATCTACGGCCAGATTATACAGATTTTCTTAAACGTTGAATCCTCGTCTACAGTTGGCCGAACTGTGGATCTACCGGAATTCGAAACCAGCAAATTCTGGCACTAGGCATGTAGGTCTAGGAATCATTAAGAGAACTTCAATCTACATCACGGTACGCTGGAACGGGAACTCATGAAAATCAAATGAATTCGGTCTTCTCAATGATGAACGATGTTTCTTCACCATTGGCATTATGATTTCCATCCATCGAAACACGTTAAACCATACACTCAATGCTATAGGGATTCTGTATCAGATCTAGTAAAAAGGCTGGCATAAACCCCCCAGGTTGCTCTTCACGCCAGTCTGACTCCCGCCTGGCGGTTCCTCCGGGCCGTCGCCCCCATTGCGTTGTTCATACCAGTATGTTGGCTACTTTCGAGAGCACTCATCGACTCGCGTTTTTTCTCTTCATCAATCTTTTTCAGATGTTTTTCTGTCTTCATCTTGCCGCTGCCTTTCCCGTGGAACTGGTGGCTTAGGTGTTTGAAGGCCTCTTTCTGGCTTACCATGCGGCCAAAGTCGTCTACGTATTTCAGTTGGACGTCAGGCTTGTACTCACGATTGAAGACATCTGCCATCTGTCGCGATTCCTGCTGGTCACGCTGCTTGTTCTCCCACCGCGCGTACTCTTCGCGCTCCCGGGCGGACATTCGATCGAGCTTGCCGGTAGCACGATCCCGTTCACGTTGAAATCGAGCCCGTTTTTCCGCCTCTGCTTCACGCCGATGTTTCTCCTGCAAGAAATGTTGGCGGTGGCGGTGAAGCGAGTTCAAATCGGCGGCCTCAGATTGCTTGACTAAGCCGCGCTGCTTAAGCATAGCCAACGTTGCTCCGAGACCTTGGTCGAGAGTCGCTTCTTCATCTAGACCGGTACCGCTGATTTGTGGTGGTTGTTCCGAAGACTCGTCTCCCTGGATCCGTTCTTTCGATTCCTCTTCTCCCTCTTCAACATCATGGTGCAAGCGTTCCATATCGACATCACTGTCAGAAGCCTCGCCAGGCGCCTCTCGGTGGATATCATTCTCCTCAGGTGCAGACGTCGATCGTCGTGCACGTTGCTCAGGAAGCGCTGGCCTTTGTAGATTGGAGACGAACTCCGATGTTTCATCGATAACCAAGCCAGGAGCTTCTTCAGCATCATTGCCAGCCACAATATCCATTGGTGTTTGTGACTCTTCCTCCCGTAGTTGTCGAGCAATATCTTCGGGGCGGGCTTTTGTTCGCTTCTTGAATGCTGCGCGCCTTTGCATTGCCAGAGAGGCCTGTAAGTCATCATCATCCACAAGTGATGTATTAAGATCTTCTTTCCCATTTGGGCGAGTTGTGTGCCCGTTCGGTGCAGTGTAATCGACTTCCATTGTGTCCGCACGAGGATTGGTGGACACAGTAGTTGGGAAGATGTCTTCATCGATCTCCCTTTTCCTTGTAGACTTGGCCTTCTTTTTCGGTCTCTTAATCCTTACTTCACTTATATCCATGTAATCGGACACCGGGATCTCCGACGCAACATCGAGACTCACGATTTGCGCCTTGAGCTTTTCGGATAGATTTTGACGCTTCGCATTTCGTTCTTCGGCCACGGAGCCTTCAACATCAAGAGTAAAATGTTTCCGTTTTTTCCCATCGATCTCTTCATCATAGTGCGCTAAGATGGGTGTAGTACCATCTACTTCGGTGGGATCATATACCCGTTTTCTCTTCTTGAGATCTAGCCGTTCCGTCAACTTCTCGTGCTCTTTCAACTCGGTATTCTCCAACTCATCGCCCTCTTCTTCATTTTCATCGATAGTCGCATCTTTGAGAGTCAGAACTTGCGCGTCACCTCCCTCAAAGTCATGAATTTCATGTCCTACTCGAACACCAGCGAGATCTGCGGTAGTGTATTCAGCCACTCGTTCTCGCTCAGCGAGCTCTTCAGCAAGTTTGCGGGCGCGCTCCTTTTCGGTTTTCTTCAGTAGCTTCTTATGCTGCATCAGCCAGGATCTGGTATCCAGATTTACGCCATCCGACTCCCCCAGCCCTTTACCATCGAGTTTAACGTTTCGCCGTGCAAGATCGCGTGCCTTCTTGATAGCGGCATGTTTCTCTTCTCGCTTCCGCTTCACTTCGACCTCCCTTTGTAAATTCACCCAGTTCTCGGGAGCCTGCGCGTGGCGGGACTCCAGTGTGTTCCCAGGCTCATCTTCAGACTCCTTAAATGACTTGAAGATCGGACCGGTGGCGTTATCCTGTCCAGGTACGGGAAGAGGTTTCAGACCAAGCGCTACGCGGATTTTGTTATTCTGTTCGATAGATAGAGCGTCCGTCATGTTGGGCAACGAGTGGTAAGGATGAAATGGATGAGAAATCAAACGAGGAATCGCATCCAGGCAGCGTCGAGATGTACCTAGGTACGCGTATTTATTACATAAGAGAAGCCCGCTTCGGAGTTTCTCCGATTCAATTAATCGATTGAAGTGGTCACCGCTTACCGGTAGTAGTAAGGCCAGATGCCAAGTCAAGCTACTACTTATTAGACTAGCTTAGAAAAAAAAAATCACATAAAAAGCCAAGCGACTTCCTTCTTTTCCTTCCTCTTTTATTTACAATCACAGATCTGTGCCCAGCGATCCTAGCTGGGATACTTTTTCCAGTCTGGTTGATTGCTGGTCAGTTCGGCGACTAAGGAGCCATCGGTTTTCCATATGGTGTCAATTTCCTGTCGACAGATCTCAGATCGATTGTCAGCGTTAGAGTTTCTCCGACCTTGAGCTCCCACCCTTCTCGTGAGGGTTGGTGAGCTCGGTTGGAACCCCTAGTTGCTGGCGGCGTCATATTCCCAATCTCTTTACCGAAAGCGAGTCTTACAAGCTTGCGTGGCCGTCGGCCGGTGAGGTCAGGGAAAAACCATGGCTGGCCAACATCCTCTTTTTGGTTTGATCATCCAGGACTCTTCAGTCCTGATCACAAAACATCGCAGCATCGATCCCAAATCGTCTCTATTTGATCTTATAGTCTATAGCAAAGATGATACATAAGGATTAATTAAATTTCATGTGGTGGTTTTGTAAGCAATCATTGCCTGCAGACAGACAGCATTGATTATTGGGAGCATGTCTCATATAATCACTGGCTGCAGAATGAATTCATTAGAGCAACTTCAAGTGACCTGTAACAGTATCAACTATAGACTTCGGTCCTAATATTCCCAACACTGTCCTGCTACCGCTTGCGATCTGTGTGCGGCCGGCATCTTGTATGACTCGGGCGCATAATCCTAAACTGACTGCCTGAGCCTGTAATAGTAGCATCTCTTCTTCCGTCTTTACCTGCAGCGCAACCTTTGCCTGACCGCCGCGTTCCCAGCGCCGAAGGATGGGAGAATTTGGAGCTTTGGAAAGGTAGTACTTGTAGCAGGCTAGAGTAGCATGGGAACATTGAGCCGCGATCTTGCCTATGGTGGTGAGGTGTAGAGAAAAAAAAGAAAAAAGTCAGCCAGAGACGATAATAGACCGATGGAGGAAGAAAAACAGAGAGAAGACTCAGATGCCTGAACCTACCCTTCCCCATTCCCAGATCCGTCCGCACAACAAGCACAAGCTTCACCTCATCGTGGTTGCCAGGGAACGCTGCCAGCTCTTCATCATCATCGTCCTGCTCGCCCTCATCTCGCTCATCATCCTCCGACAACTCCTCCTGTGGGTTGCTTTCTCTATTATCGCTGGAAGTTTGAGATATAGCGGTTTTCGACCGGTCTTCCCCCAACCATCTCCTAGAAGACTTCACACTGGCTGGAGATGAGAAAATGCCAAGCGTGGATCCTTGACCAATGAAGAACCCAACGACGCCAGCTAGGATCGTGGAGGCGATCACGTACGAAGCCGTTGTCGGAGGCATAGGGTTGAATGTGACAGACTCCGCCATCATAGTATTGATAACGAGAAGGGTCAAAGAAGAAGATGAGCTGAACTTCACACAGGCAGGAGTTCGCTGGTGTTGTGGTTTAGGTAGGTTTAGGCTACGGGTGTGTATACATGTCTTTTTGTGCTTCCTCTGTGCGGAGCAATAACAAGCTACAATCGATAACTATGTGTGAGGCATTTATACTGTAAATTTTACAACTTCCGCTAAAATAATAAGTGAGAATACATACCGCTGGAAAGCCATTGGCTCGGTACGCCACTGTGAGTATAACTGCTATAGTTATTGTCTTGGTAATTTCACCTCAAGGCGAAGCGAGCCTGATGCATCCAAAACCACCATTGACCACCAGCTCCCCGAAATCGAGCGCAAGGAGCGCCTATTATGGAAAGAGAATTCATTATATACACATGTAACCGTACTGCTTTCTAATCAAGCAAAACCCATAAGCAGAATCCCGTCATAACAATCACCTAGTTGGCTCGACCAGCTGGTGCTGGCCGCCCGGCTGTTGCACTGGGATTTGCTAGTCGTCGACTCCTGTCAAAATTAATCAGTATGCGTAATAGGAACAACTTTATGATTAACTTACATTAGACTCCTGCTGAAAAAACTAATGGCAATCATGAAGAGCCAATTTGGAACCGTTGAAAAGCCATACATCACATATCCTAGTGGAACATTCAGTCCATATTGTGCAAGCAACCCATCGAAGGGGTGCAGGATGCCCTCATAACGCGGGACCGCCTCGTAAGTCTTTCCGGAATGAATCTTATAGATGGTCTCTGCGGTTACGGTGGTCGCGTTCAGAGAAACAATGTGCAGAGGGGAAGCCGGACGAGGTTGATCGGGGGACACGGGTGAGATTTGGATATACCAAACTGTCGGCGCAGAGGCAACCAAGATTGAGCACAGAATCTGTTCTGTTTCACAGTTCAGGTATGCGAGTTCGGGGGAAGTTGAGTCGGTAGCAAACAGAGAGATAGATTGCTGAGGCCAAAATCAGCGATGCAGATAAATGTAACAGATAGAAAATAAACATACATTGAAGGCCTTCTCGGCTCTCTCACAGCGACCGAAGCAAGTCTTGTTCCCTCCGGTGACGAAAATTAGCCAATCTTGAATATGCTCTGATGGCATCAGAACAGATTGCCAGTTGCTGAAATTCAACGGGTTAATGGTTTTCTGGACTACTTCCACGGGAGCCTTTGGTTCTGGGAGAGGAGTTGGGGTCACAATATAGGATTTAGCCCTATCGAGCCATCCTTGAAATCGCTCTCCGAAAGGGATCTGATTTTGCGCTACGGCGAGCGCAGGAAGCAGGGTGAGAAGTGTGAAGAAATGCATTATTATAAAAGCAATACTGGCAAAGGTTGATGGGAAGTTGAGCGAAGTTGAGGCTGGATGGATACTGTATCAATTAACTTGAAGCACTGACGAATGGTCGCTGTAGCCACGAACGTGTAATCGCGACGTGTAATTATGCGGGACAGCCTTTGATTTTTACTAGGCAGCAGCGACAGATACGTCCTGCCTGGGTTTGCGCTGGGGTTCTGATGGGAGCATTTGATATAAGGAATATGATAAATTCCAACCGCATTTCAAGGATAGCGGAAGCCTTGGACACGCTAAGGAGCCCGGCGGCGGGAAAAAAAATGATCCTATCATGGAGCCACACGTATGATATGAATCCAGCCAGCCTGTTACTGTGCCCACTGATCCGGTGCTAAGCCCCTTCGGGGTTGGGGTCGCATGACGACCCCGTGACAAGCACTGTCCCATACCTCCTCATATCGACACCGAATAAATTACTAAGTATATATATATAACTATACCTATGCGAACCCTTGGAATGAGTCCTACATGTCTATCTATTACAAATTCTTATACAATATCACAGGTCTGCGGTGGTAAAACGCATCGTAAAATCGATACCAACGGCTGTTGGTACCCTAGGCACCAAGATTAGTCAGCTCGCTAAGTTAGGCAGAGTAGATAGCCTCGCCATCCGACCGAAGGAGCCTTCTCGTGCTTTCGGTTCCATGGCCAGCAAGGTTATCAATATTATTTTTCCAAATAAAGACAGGCACCTAATCCGGGTGCTCTCCCACCCGGGCAGGATCGGCGCGCCAAATTGATCTTGTCATGTAGTTTCTTTACCAAGTATTCGCGTAGAGCTAAATCGGCTTTTCCCATGCGGCGATAAATTTCTGCCCATCTTTCACAGCAAACCCTTGACCGCTTGCTTCTCGTCGCCATTGACGAGATTCGTGTGACGAGTAAAGTATTTATGTCACAAACATAACCAGCTGCCAGCTGCACCTGCTCCGATCACAAATGGGCCCATAATTTCTATATAACTACAGCTAGCTTCGCCAATAATGCCAGGGTCATTATAACGAACATCAATCATCTCAATATCTTTTTATAATTTCCAACGCTATTAAAGAGATACACGAACCCTTATTCTGTAGTATGAGCTGGGCCTAGGAACAATCAACACGACCAATGCGATCCTGAAAATAATCATCTATTGCGACAACATTAATAGGTTATCGGAATTGTAAAGAAAGCTTGTGAGCGGATCGAAGCCAGACAACCCATTCGAGCTTCACTCTAAAATGTCGAATAAACTGAGAATTTTGTCCGTCCTAAGTCGAAATATCGAACACTATAGCAACTGATGTAATGGGGATAGCCATCAACTCGCCTGAGTGATATCCTGGAATATTAGTCAGTATGAACGACATTACATGCGCAAGATACGCCAGCAAAGCCCACAGTTTTAGTCGCACATCGTGATATAATCGCCTCGTCCCATACTCATGCTGAAACAGCAGGCTACGCGTTTAGAATCTGGAAGTATGTGAAAACAATACTGGTTCTTCGAGATGAACTTACAATCGACACCTGCATTGACACCAGTTGCACGATGAACCTCATTGACAGCGAACTGGCCAGTCAGTTGAAATTGCCGCCCATTTCTATGTCGCCTATTATGGTGTCAGGAATTGGTTCTCAACATTGATCTTCAACGTACGTTGTCCAAATGGATATACCCGCGCATATCAGATCGAAAGACCTGTTCGCCCGCATCACAGTAGAAGCACACGTAGTCGCCGGACTGAAAGTTAAGTTGCTTCGCAGAACGGATGTTCTTGCTCCTAAAGGTATAGTATTGAACCTGAAGAAAGACTTGCCTTGGTAGCTTCCTACCAGAGCGCCGAATTTGAAATCCACTAATCTCACAGTTTACTCTCATGTCACTGATGCCAAGTTTTCTTTCATCACCGCGGTCAACCGTACAAATCTCCCCGGCGTCTCTTCCCAAGAACTGCAGAGTAGGATTACTGTCCGATCTGGACTTGATAATAGCGTATCAGGTTGAACCTATCGCTGCGGAGATGAATGGATTCGGACCTGATATACCCTCTCCATCTACATTCTGAATCCTTCTGGTTCAACGACAACCATACCTAACGGCGTCTAATAACGACGTCGTAACACGATTGAAACCTGTCGTGGAGAAACATGATATATGGCCGGACAAAGGAGAAAGTCTGAACATACCCACAGAGCGATGGATGCATATACCATTGATATATGGTTGGGAAACAAAGGTTCAAAAGAACCCAGTATATCCCTTGAGTCCCAGGGGCCAGGCCATTGTTAACGAAACCTTCGATAAGTTACCTCGACAAGGAAGACTTGAATGGGCTGAAACGGATACCCCCGATGGCTACCCAGTTTTCGTGGCCTTGCGCATAGTAAACCAACCCTATGGCACTATAATTCGCAAAGGACGGGCCGTTATTGATATGCGTGGCTTGAATAAGATCGTTCAATCCGATGTCTATCCTGATATCCTGACCTACCCAACAGGATATCATCAAGGTGGTTTCAGGCTGCCGCTACATCACCGTCGTTAACACCGCGGTTTCTTTTATCGGTGGAAAAACTCCATCCGGACCACAAGCATCACAAGTCACAGAAGACAGGAAATCTTTAATGTCGCTATCATGGGATACAAAATTCCGTCGCTTATGTTCAGAGACAGATCGGCAACATCCTGTGGGAATATCGATCCTTTTCCCGAGTGTATATAGACGACATCATAGTCGCATCCAAGACTCTTCAAGATCATCAAAGACATCTTAACTTAGTCTTCTCTACACTTGCCCGGCACAACGTCGCGTTAAACCCGCATAAAAACCATGTCGGTTATCCCCCAATCCAAATCCTAGGCCCAAGAGTCGACAGTCTCGGCTTTGCTGCGATGAATAGTAAGCTAAAGGCAATCGCCTCTCTAAAATTTCCCACTACGCTCAGCGCCTTGGAGAGCTATCTCGGCATGACTGGCGCTCTGCGACAGTACGTTGAGGGCTACACCTGAAGCCAGAACCGCTTCAGGAAAGAAAGACCTTGCTACCGAAATCCAGTCCAGTCAAAGGCCAACCTCGCCGTCGCTTCGCACAAAGAACAGTCCTGGATATTCCATCTAAGAAGGAGATTCCATCCTTCCGCATTCTTCAGGCGGAATTTACTTCATCTAAATTCCTTCACCATTATGACCCCAATAGACGTTCGTATGCCGATATGGATTCCTTAAGGAGAGAGGCCATGGCGCTATGATTTATCATTTGAAAGAGGACTACATTCACAAAGACCTGGCTAAATACTTTCTTGATAAACCTGAGTTGAATTCAATTAAAGATTGGCCTATCCTCTTACCGACTCTACACGCCGTACTGAAGTCATCTGTCAGCGCCAGCACTGGTCGTTCCCCTCATGAAGCGATATATGAAATGGTTTTATCTGATCCCTTGAAATTTTTGACCCAGGATGTCGCTGGCCATTCCGCCCCGGACTTCACCATCAGACAGGATGCATACGAAGCCTTAAAGCTCACTGCCATCTACATGAAAGACAGATACGACTGGCAGCGCACGCCTATGCACTTTAGTGCTCAGGTTGTGCCGTCAGCGTGTGGGCCCACTTACAGTCACCGAATGAGTTGGTCGACTAGCCTATAGACTGAACCTGCCCCTCATTGGAGAATCCATCCACTCCGTTGCTCACCTTGAGCCTGCACCAGAGGACTCCTTTAATCGTCCAACCCCACACCATCCTGATGCCGTACATAGTGATGACTGGGAAATAGAACGTATAATAGCCAAAAGAATCAGGAAGATCAGAAGAAAAAACATAACGGAATACCTTGTTCGTTGGACAGGATACTACGGCCCCGAGCATGATCAGTGGTTTAAGGTCAAGGATTTGCCTAATGCCAAAGGAGTTATCTAAGACTACGAAAACACGCTGCCAACGGAAACGAAGGACAAAGGTCGCTCTCTCCGATCCTTTGGAATTCCCACCTGCAGCTGCAGAGTTGACCATTCTAATGTCTACTAAATGCCCCAATTCATGTAAACCAGGAGCTTCGAAAACATAAATGTAAGCCCCTTCTTACTTTATTCATTTAACTAGTAGTGAAGGCGTTGCTTTCTTTAAAAAAAGCTGGCATATGTTAGGAACCTGTCATCGTATAGCTAGTTGATGGAACCTATCTACCTAGCGAGCTAACTAATCCTGGTGCCTAGGGCAGCAACATTGGTCATCTGAGGCTATACCATATCCGGTATGGCAGGACACTTAGCTAAATATAGTTAAGCCCAGGAGCCCCCTGGGATCCAGTTCCTAGTTCCAAAAACAATGAAGATTCATCCAATTTACATACAGAGTTGAGTACCACGTTCCCTACCAGGTAGCCTCATTATTAGCCTTGCATAACTAGTTGTGTAGTTCACGATACAACAAAATCTTCAATGGGCTCAAATGCGACGGCGGATGCAAATGACTTTTTTCCAGTAGTCCTAGCAGCCATAATGCGGCTTCAAGTCCGCTGCCATTGGTTTGGAAATGGCCAAATACTTCCGCCGGTAGGTCAGATGCAGTTCCTCAGAGCGCCTCCCTCATGCTATCACACAGCAGGGATCACCTACTGGGCCCGGTTCCAGAAGCGCCATTGGGGATCCCAGGGCACCCTAATGGTTATCAGAATGGAACAAATAGATAGTTCTAAAATATAGTAGTTATTATATATTGTTTCTAAGGACTTATATCCGGCGTAACACAATTTGCTTTGATCTTTTTGCGTGCATTAACCTCTTCGCCCGGACCAGCCCCAGCCACAGTCCGAACCTCTCCGACCCTCGGCCGTCTTCCAAAATCAGCAACGGGCATCACCGATGCTACACCCTCTGCCGAGTCTATCATGATAGTTCTTCCTGAAGTTTGGCGCGTCAACTCCGCTACGGTACGAAAAATATTCCCGCTAGCCTCTTCCAATAATATCTTTATATCATTAATATGGCCTCCCTAATAATTTTTACGTTTCGTTATACTGTACATTATATATCTGTCCCTTTCTAGAGAAATGTGGGCAGATTCTGTAAGGCAAGCGTGTATTAGAAATACCATATATCAACTTCGACTCGTTAAAGTACCTCGAGACCTACTTTTCGGAGTTGAGGATTGTAGATCACTTCCAACTCCGCTAGTAGGGATATAAGTGGACTGGATGGGACGGAACACTTTAAAATGTGACTAAAAACGCCAAACCCAGCTTCGACAAAGGTGTGAGATTTGGAAACACAGTAAACGTCATGCGGATTTCAAATATCTAATCAATAATCTCTGAGGAAAGAAAAGAGAGGGGGGGAGGGTAAAAAAAGAAGAAAGAAGCAGGGCATCAAAGCAAAGGGATGCATAAACAGCAATGCAGGGTCCAAACGGCGAGCCTTGACCTTTTCACCGCTGCTCGTCCACTTCATCCTTCTTTCTATGGGGTTTGCTTTCATTCATTTGCTTAAAGCTGTTTGCGCTTTGTACTTAGGCATGGCTTTGATCATTGGTTCTCCTCGACGGCTGGTTGGGCGATATCAATCTTTTCAATCCAAACCAGGGTGTATTCACCACACTATCGGCTTGGGGATATAGAAATACGTCGTGAATCCAGCCACCAAAGGTACATCCGCAGGGAGACGCAACGATAGGTACCTTCGGTCTCGTCAGATTAGAACCCAGAAGTTTTTTATACAGAAACTGACCCAAAAAAAGTAATTGCCGACAGTCCACACCCCTGACCCATATCCAACACAGTAGGTCATTAGTCTGGAACCGAAATCTCGCGCTGGATTGAGAGCATATCCTGTCTCCCAACCGAAACCTAAGCCAATGCCAAGTACAGTAAAGAATAGCCCCAAAGGAAAAAGATGTCCGGCACCCAATTTATCGTCTTTTAGAGCAAGGACAGAGAACATAAGAATCGAACATCCTATAAACTCGGAGAAAAAAATGCCCGTTGTGGTCATGAAATCCGCCGGATATGACCAGAACATCCCTGCTGTGGCTGTTTTTGAATATCCGGGTACTGTGCGGATATTGGGGCCGCCTTCATAGACGTCAATTGCCGATTTATAATTGCCGTAGGCGATAAAAGAGCCAAAGAAGGCGCCTAGAGTCTGGGCCAGTACATACCACGGGAACTTCTTCCATGGAAGCCTACGCAGGACGCAATTGGCAAAGGTGACTCCGGGGTTGAGATGACTTCCCGAAATGAGGCTGGCATAAGCGCCAAGGTAAAATGCCACACTTATAATCGGTACACTCACTATTAGATCAATTTTTTTTCTCCCGAAAATACATAGAGCATTTTCATAGTGAACTTACCCCCAACCGATGTTGAAAGAAAGAAAGTTCCCTTTTTGTTTTTCGCTGAGAAATACCTGGCAAGTGACACCGCTGCCAATGAGAAGCACAACCAGTACGCCTAGAAATTCCGAGAACAGCTCTTTAAGGTCATGTCTTGTCTTACTCCAAAGAAGAACTGGCGGTTGTTCTTCTGGCTGCTCGAACCCGGGGAAAGATTCACACCCTTGCCTCGGATGGGTAATACTGGAACAAGCATTGTCAGGCTCATCCGCCACATTAATAACAGCATTCTTGGACATTTTCTGTCAGTTAATCCCCGAAATGAAAGGGCGTAAATTTGAATTGAGCATCAATGGACTGGCCTTAGACAGACGGTCTTAAGTGGTTATAGTACTTAAACCAGCAGGTAGAGAGAGAGATAGCTACCAACCTTGGATGAGTAGAATTGGAGCCTCCTACAGATCTCCATCTCATTTTATGTATGCAGGCTAACCACTTTGAATGGTCCATATGTTGTAAGGATTCCCTCAATAGTTCTATACTATAGAACTAGCTATATAAACTAGAATACTAGGCATCCTCCCTAATCCTTAGTGTAAGATAGCCGATGTAATATGCATGATATTATTATACTAGCTAACATACTAGTATCATGCAAATGGTCAAAATTCATCTTCCGTCGACCAGAATTTCCCCATCTTTCGGGGCGCATAGCCCCCCGGCCCACCCCGCAGGAAAAGAGCAAAAAAAGAGCGGGGTTTGATCCTGTAGACCGGGGCCTGGATCCTAGTTTAAGTGTACCTCAGACCCTAGCCGTAAGTTAGGGTCTAAGGGAAATTTTCCAAGGTTTCTTAGCGTATGTGAGTGTATCTTCTAGAGAAGACAATTTCCAACTCGAAACAAAATTCTCCACATGAGAAGGGTGACTTTGGGAACTATGCGTCGGTGATAAATTATATTCATTAATTAACAATAACACTAGCATTTTTCAGCCCTCGCTATGCTCGCGAATCCCGTAGGGATAGGCGAAGGATTGTAAATAAGAGAAATGTCAGGGTGGCGTTGGCAGTTGTTGAACAGGCGGAGGCGCCGAGGCGCGGAAGCGCTGCGGAAGCAGAAGCTAAGTTTTAGTGTTGCTGAAAATCGGAGCTAAGTATGGAAGCTAAGCAGTTCAAGTTAGCGTGGGTGACCCTACCCGTCCGCCAAGCCTTTTAGCTCCTGCTTTCTCATCATCAAATCCCTCAACGATTCTCTTTCAGTCTTAGTGAACCACACGATATGGGATCGTAGAGTTATAAACAGTAGGTTATAGTGCATTGATTATTAAATATAGTCTCAAATAGTTGAAATTCCTGCTGCCGGAGGAGTCTATAGCGTTTGAAAAAAGGCAGCTTTTAGGACTAGGTGGTTACTAATTTGGATTATACTAACCCCAATATAGTTTCGTTCAAGTAAACCACGTGATCGACGACAAGTGATGACACTACATTAGTATTTACTAGTATAGAACTCCGAACAAAACATTATAATCTAACGATCATCACTAAATAGGAATGTATGCTTTTTGGTGCGCACCCATCGCACCATCCGCCCATCAAATCACCGCCTATCCGCATCCCCCCTTTGAATGGTGTCGCATTATCTTCTGGAGAAGTGAGTTTCTTCCATTCGCTAGTGCTATACGCTGTCGGCTGGAGTAACATTGCGTGAAAGACGTGGATTCCGCAGGGGACGTCTAGCCGGTAGGCATGTGAGCCGGTCTTTTCCAACACAGTGTATTTGGCATTCCGAGCGTCCAACTTCTTACTGGGTCGGTTGGACCGAATATTCCGCAGGTCAAGCCAGACTTTATCTCCTCCTTGATACGTAGGTGCGCTAGCATAGGGCCCATACCCCCGTTGTGCAGCTGCGAGCTCCGTTTTGGCGATTTGTAGCGCATTAGAGAGTTTAAAATGATCTCCTGTCCTTGTTGGCGTCTTGCCCTCCGGTCTGTGGTGTGTAGGGCAATATCTTGCAGGTCCTCGTCAAGCTGAATCGGTCCTAGGTTATACCCATAATTCAGGAAAAAGGGGCTAACACCATCCCGCATCTCTCCCATTGACTATAAGCTGTGCCATTGGTAGGAGGAAGGCCGAATTGGACTGCATGTAATCGCAGAAGAATCATAAATAGGCCTTGATCACTGCACTCATTCGCTCAGTTTGACCATCAGTCTCGGGGTGATGGGCCGTAGATAGATATCTTCGGATCCCAAGGAGCCGGCAGAATTCTTCCCACATCTCATTAACAAACTGCATACCACGATGTGAGGCTATAGCAATGGGGATTCCATGATAGACGATAAAGTGTAGTGTCAGCTTGCTAGTGACTCTTGCCATATCAATACGCTTACAGGGGATTGCGATATTTCCTTTTCCTAGTCGATCCATAATGACCATGGTATTCTTGCAGCCGCTTGATTCGGATAGCTTCTCGATAAAGTCTATGGACATCTCTCTCAGAATAATCCTTGGCCAGTCTCTATGCATAAGCATACAAGTCGCTCCCATTTAAGTGTCTTGGGCAGTCCAAGTCCGCGGGCGAACAGGTTAAAAAGGTCTGAGAGGAAAGGAAAAAAGAAAGTCGGAAACAAAACAAGGACGATTCCAGCAGCTTTCGTCCACTCTCTGAACTCTTCAATTCAGATTTGGAATAGTGCCAATGTTGGAAGTTTAGCATTCCATTTGTTATACATAGGGCTTTTTATCACTTGACGACGAACTTTGAACCATAGTTCTTAGCCCCTCTAAAATTGCTCTGAAATGGAATAATGGAGTCGGATCTTGATCCCCTGGTCTTCTGCCTCGATCACTCGGCCATTGGGCTCGGACGGTGGGGGTCTACGCTGATTTCCATCTGATGATCGAGAGTATAAATTCCCTATTGAGACGTAGGATGTTACTGGATGGCCTATATGAACCGGCGAACCTTGAGAATCTGACCTTAGACCTTCTCCCGCAGCAAACCGAAAAAAAATAGTGGGAATTTAGAGATAGATAGGCAAAGATGAAACTCATATTTGTGATCTGGTTTAGCTGGAATGGATGAAGGTAATCACTTGTGTAGGAAGGTAACGTTTAGATCCTAGGCAAGGCTGAATGCAGGCAATGACGTATATATCTCCCTTGTAAGTATACAGTCATAGAATATACATATAGTATCTAGTTTAAATGTGCCATGCGTTAAGGTAAGGCCTCCGAATAGATCTGATCTCGCTGACAGGCACAGTCTGACATCGCGATATAATCGGGTTTGTATAGCTTTGCACACATAGTATCAATATTACGTGGGCCGGGAAAATGCGGACCACGACCTCGAGAGGAGACGGAGAGTTGCAATCCGTAAGGGAAAATGTAGGGCTCAATAGGTACTTTTGCTTTCGCCTTTGAATCACCATGGGAACCGTTTAGGCTTAGTTAGAATAATACGCTTACTTATTACGTCGACTCTGCCCGTGCGTACGTTACAGTACAGCAGCCAGGCAATTGCCTTGACCCTTCCTCTTCTGCATGTCGAAGAATAGTCGAATTCAAATTGGTTACAGTAGGTACCGATGAGCACCGTTCATGTGTCCGATCCAATTCAGGATAGAACACCATCAATAGGATATAAATAATATGTCATCGTTCTCTATCTAGGACATACAAAAGTCAATAGCGCAATCTATTAAGAACCTTTCAGTATAGACGTAAACACTCTGGTACATATCATCACTTGATCCATTTTGATACTTATGCTGATGAGTTATAGAGAAATGTGTTGGCACAGAAGGAAGACCCCAGCCAATTTTCCCGACTGCAAAGGGAAGTCTTAGGCTCTTTGACCCGACTGAAGACCATATCCAAATAGAGGAGGGCGATATGGACCTCGGATATGGACCTTTGGCAGGTTTTGCCGGGTGACCCACCACGCCAACCATAAGGAGTTAGCGAAGGTGCATATCGACGGGAAATCTTGGCATCCACCACGAGACCCGATGAGTATTTTCATCGTCAATGACTCTGGACTTAAAACGTCTATATCGTACCACTTGCTTCATATCCTTTCATCAAAATTTAAGAGTGATATCCTGATTATCATGTCTTCCGATAGCCT
>JAHQZX020001936.1:0-47667 GCA_019804575.2 Pseudotulostoma volvatum | reverse complement strand
CTTTTATAGACAATTGTCAATACTTGGATCTATGATCCCTATGTGGAAATTCTTATGAAGCTTACCTTTTCGTTCAAGCAGTCGGGATAAGCACTGAATCGACCCATCATGTTCAATTTACCTACATACTTTCGGACCTTCCAAACATAGGACCCGGACTTGATTCCTTATTCGAACCCTAGTACAAGGTTACTTACTTGAAGTGAAAGATAAAGATGGCTACGGATTCAAGATTGAATAGACTCAAAGTTCATCATCATCCTCTTCAGTCTCTTCCCGGGGGGCCGGATCCGGGCTAGAACATGTATTGGTCAATGCGGACTATTTAATTTAGTCAAGAAAGGGCCAAGTATGATATAATAATGTGAGGCTGTAGACCCCGTCTCGGTCTGCCAGTTGGCCACCCGACAATGTTTTGTAAATTATATGTATCATCATAGTAGGATCAGAAGGCAAGCTCACGGTTCATGCATGTTATTAATGACCCATCTATAATACTAGGTAGTAGCACTAACCGCTCTACGCTGTAGGGCAGCCCCAAAGCTTGGAAGGAAAACTGTTGATTTCCTGAAAAGCCTCAAAATGGTGTGAATACTATAACTACGACCGACTAAGGGATAACATGGAAATTACGTTGGTTGTTTAGTAATGCACGGTTTGACTTGAAGGCCATTGGGTATTCATACTCTTTTAAAAATTCCTGAAACTCCTTAGTATTCTTGAAGTCTTAGTCTCTCGTATACCCTGAACGCGGTGTCAGGTTCCATTTCTGAAATTGTGATATCTGATGCACCCAATGTTCTCCCTGAGCATCAACCTTTGAACATATTGCTACCTACCTCCTTTCTAGGCATGGCGGACCGCGACTTAGCCTTTCTTCGGTCGGATTTCAGTCGGTACCTGCAAAATATGTTAGAGAGACTTCTTCCAAACGATGATTTTACAGACTCTTATACAGCCGTCATTCATTCAGGCGCCGGCCAGGATTTGTTGATGACCAGGGGAGAACACAATGCGACGGCAAACCAAAATCATAATTGTAGAACCATACTATCAATCCCACGTGACCTCGCGTAGATAGCTATTAGATTAGTCAGCCCTTAATTAGGTTCAGTGGTGAAAACTAGTACCAACAATAATACGTAGCGCTACGAATGGATTACAGTATAAGACCTCAAATCCACTAGGTTACCTATCTTGCTAATAAAACTGCTGTGATTATTAAGTTAACAATATTATTGAAGCTATCGATTGGAACAACCATAGCAAAGAGGCAGATAGGGAAGAAAACCAGAAAGTAAGTCCTTACTGATATAGCCCCCCCCATTGGAAACCCTATCATGGCAGCAGCCGATACAACCTAGCTGTGCAGTAGTGGCAGCCTCTTCGTTACATTATGGCTAGGTATAGGCAGTTCATGCGGCAGCAAGCGTTTGTCAAATGTACTACATATCGTATATAAGCACTAGTAGAACTCCGACCCGCAGTGGGACTATAGCTTCCGCCTCGACTCCACCAAAGTTGCAGATCAGGCAGCGGTTCCACGAACCTGCATCTTAGAAAAAAATCTGCCTGCTGTTGAAGTTATGGTACTGCCAATATTCTTACCTCTCTTCTTACGCCCCATCAAATATGAATACCGCCGTGCAACAAGCGTATATTGCAGCTATCACCTTGTTCTTCCAGACCACTAGTAGGAACAATATTGCTCTCGCGCTGCTGGTAGCAAGCCAGGAGCCAAAGTGGCCTTGAAGACTTCATAAACGATTCAGCCCTATCAGACAGTTTATGGATCTATGGGCGTCTGAAGAAGATGGTGGTATTAACGATGAACTCTTTGGGTTTTTTACTGATTCAAGGAGGATAAGGTGCGGCGGCTTTAACGAGAAATTAAATTCTTACACCTACCCAGAAGGCTCTTAATCAGTGGTTGTTGACAAGGAGGATTATGGTTGAACACGGCTTTGGGGCGTTGAAAATGAACTTCAAGTTGCTCTCACTGGGGACTTCTTTGATTGCTGGGTTGAGCCCAGTTAGTATTTACATCCCGGTGTTCTCGTTTCTTTACAATTGTCGACTAGGTTCTACTCCATGCGCGTAGGATAGATACCGGCCACCTTGAGGAAGTTACCCTCGAGATCCCCACCTTCTCTAGTTATTAATGTGTGCTTGGTTCATTATTATTATATATGTTATATCCACGCGAGCGATAGGGATCCAATATCAGGTTAACCTTTGCTTGCAACCTATATAAGGTCGATGTTTGCCTTCATCTCTCTAAGTAATGTTCAAGTTATTGCCGCCTTCTATAGAAGAGTATCTTGATAGGGGGGGAACTCGGTAACAAGGGGAATAATGAAGAATAAGTAGAGTATAAATGAATCAATTGTCAACTACATCTGAACTTTATCTTGCATCAACCGCTTCAATACCTGAAGGATATGCGTATACCTCTCTTCGGGCCTTCTCTCTATAGCCTCCAGACATTGGGCAGTCTCTTCTCGGATTGTTGCAACCATCTCACATATCTCAGCAGTAGTCGAACTATTATCCGGTTCTCGAGGGGCAGTAGTCGCCTGCCTCACAGGAGCAGCAAGCTCTAAAGCACCGCTTTCAGTAGCGTCGACGAGCCGGCTAATAGTTCGGGACAAGTTTACATCATTCTAGCGTTTTTTCCTGTTCGGTTGGCGTGCATTATTACTCTAGAATCCACCATTATTCTCAAACGAGGGACAAATATTCTCCGGCTGCGAAATGTCTCAGAGCGACTCTTGGGCCCTTCCTCATCTGTTTCACTATCGGCCGTTGAAGAAGAGGAAATACTATCAGCACGGGGTTTGTCGCCGTACGGTCTCCGGAGACTTTGTCGAGCTACCTCCTTCGCTACAGCTTGCTCAGTCAACTTCTTACCCTTCCTATCGCTCTCTTGTTCGATGACATTTAGCCACTCACGAAGCTCGTCAAGCTGGCGAAAATATTCACCGTGGCGCATTTCCCGGCTAGAGGCATCCTCGACTTCCCTATCCAGACCTCTGATTTCATTGGTGAAAAAGGTCTTGCATGTGCTTCAGTTGGTACTTGGTCCCCCCTCTGCGATACGCATCTCAACCGGACCCTTCCAAAACCTATCTTTACCTCGAGGCTTGAGATGCGTGCGGCATGAGACAGATTCCAGGAGGATTAAGGCCTTTTTTCGGCCGAGTTGAGGCGGCTTCTTTTTCTACCAGTCGCATCCTCATCTCCGTTAGAAACAGGTCCAACACTTCTAGCCCACGCAGGCGCCGCAGAATCCCTCTCGATATGGCTCTGTCTATCAAGCATATCGTTAACAGCTTGATTGAAGGGGCCGGGAGCAGGTGTATCGAATAAGGGGGTGATGGTGGAAGGAGGGTTGCCAGGCCTGCAGCAGTTGCTGCAGCAGTTACAGTATTAGGGGGTTGTTAGACCAGGGGTCCCAGTTCCACTCGCTATTGCTGGGGGCTACCTTGAGCAAGCCGCATTTGCTCAACTAGGCCGAGAGTTCGGTCTCAATCGAGGAGGCTATCGGAAGGCATAGTAATCAGGATACTACTCTTGAATTTTGATGAAAGGAGATGAAGCAAGTGGTATGATATGGACGTTTTTAGCCCAGAGCAATTTACGTTGAAAGTTTTCATCGTTCGACATGGGACGGGACTTTCCTAGCTTTTTATGGTTAGCGTGGCAGGTCACCCGCCAAAACCTAGCTTCAGCAAGGCCCCACAGCACGAAGATCGTGCCCCACCATCTGGTGAGCACTGACCGTGAATAAACTAAGATCCCTTAATTAATTGATACACACCTTGCGCTAAAGTGACCTGCCAAGTAACTATGATGGCGTCAGCCATTTTCATCTGCCTCAGGCAGCGACGAGAAGCCGCAGTTAATAAACACGTCGAAAACACGTTATATCATATTCCCGGCAGGATAACTTATTAGCATCACCAAAATATATCCTTGTACCTAGTTGTGAGCGCAGGAATCCCAGCATGCCAGCTTCGCCCCTGCTCTGCCAAGCATATTCTGATCCGGTTAGTTCACAGACGGGCATAAATCTCTTTCAGAACCATGCCCACGTACCTCTGACATTCTAGAGTGATC
The DNA here is from genome assembly GCA_019804575.2 of Pseudotulostoma volvatum. Classification (NCBI taxonomy): domain Eukaryota; kingdom Fungi; phylum Ascomycota; class Eurotiomycetes; order Eurotiales; family Elaphomycetaceae; genus Pseudotulostoma; species Pseudotulostoma volvatum. The sequence continues at coordinate 43,548 of JAHQZX020001936.1, read as the reverse complement.
ACACTCCCGGGGCAGAGTACCCTCGCCAACTGAGCCGCAAGCGCATACGAATGGTCCCAGTGATTCATATTTCTAGGGGGCTTTTGATGTTTACAAGTTACTACACATGCTAGATGAAGGCACTGGAAGAGAGCATATTGCGATGCTCTATGTAGTGCCACACCTCGCCACTACCACGAAAATACTCCTATTACGTAGCTTGAAGAATCTGCTTCTACTATCTCGTTCCGAGTCAATATTGATACGGTAGTAAAAAGTTCCTTCTTTATCAACGCTGTAAGGCAACTATTGCGGAAAAGTCACCGATAAACTCTTTGACATTATAGAGTATAGGAATTTCTTCTAGTATGATAGAGTTAGAAGACTTTTCACCTTAGCAAAATAGATTACAGACGTAGGGACGCTGCATATACTTATGACGCAAACTGCGGCTCTCGTCGCTGAGGCAGAAAGAAGTATGCGGAAGAAGGGCGCGTATCGAAAGGGGAGGGGGCGGGTATCAAAGAAGCTCGCAACTTCGCTAAATCGTTGGCCTCATAAAACTTTAAAGTTAATCATACATTCAGGCATTATTATGTATGATAGTATTTATATGATACTCCCAAAGCCCTTGTTACTCCCTCCTCACTGCCGCCCAGAGTATTAGGTATCATAGTATCATACATACACATAATCGAGGCTCACAGCTTACGGACAATCCCGCACTTAATATCAATAAAGGAATGATACTATACATAGATGTGATATACGTACAAGTTGCTATATGAGGATGGCCTCCGATGGCCTTGGGCTCGAATGCTTAGCATCTGCACAGTCAGTACTGCAGAGAGTACCACCACGGTTCTTTAGTACTACTACCACAAGGGCGCCCACTTTAGATAATCAACCACGTGATAACCCAATATCGAAATCTTCTTCAGCGGTCTGATGGGCGGTAATCAAATCGCATATTTCACGCAGCACTACGGATTTGGCCTCCCTTGCGCTTCTGCTTGACCCATACCCTACACTTATACTGCCTGTTCAACTGTACTTGCTACAAAGACGTCACAATAATGCCCAGCGTCTGTATCAAGCTCCAACATACTATAGAGCGGGGAATTCAACCTTGATGACTGGGACGATGAGAACATCTGTCGCTCTTTTCGCTTTACTCTCAGCTATTTGAATTAGGTAGTTGTCCCCTTTCAGGCAGGCTGGATGGTCATACATGCTGATATTTATTAGAAAGACTGCTCGAGTTCCCTAGTAGCTACCGTGCTGAATTAAAGCCAACTCCAACGGCTGCTCTTTGCCTCGTTCTTTAGGTATAGGTTATCGTGACCGATCCGATCACCCGAGTTTGAAGACCAGTGGGGTCACTCTGTCACTTAGATATCTAATGTCTTCACCGATACAGTTACCTGGGCGAATCGATCTCAGCGGGTTTTGGAGCGGTGTCTCTTGCTTACATACGATCGAATTAAACAGTACGCAGACGCTATCTGTCAATTTGAGCCTGCTACAAGCGGCGGAATCTAGGGCTTTATCGACGGAACCTTCACAGGCTTTAGTCGCCTCAGCTTGCCGGAGTGCTATTTGCTTATTGACATTATCCCGACACACTTTTTGGGGGTCTGGTTTCCTGCGGTTGTGCTCCAGATTAGCAGCAACTGTGTTCCACCACTTGGAAATCCAGCCATCGCGTTTGCCATACGAGGCAGATATTGAGTAGTTTTACCACTTCTTTACTATTGAGAGTAGCTCCGCGGGTGCCGCCTTTGCCAGCAACAGGAGCCTGAGAGCGCGTTGACATTTACGAACTCTTCTGGCTTCGCGCTCAGCGATAACAGGTGATGGAGTTAGGCTCCAACCTGAAAACGACGTACCCGTAGACAGTCGTCCTGTGATAACAGGATATCACTTAGTACTATAATGGCGTTCCTTTCCAGCAGGTAATGGTTACTTAGTACAACTTACTATTATGACTGGGAGCAAGGCTTGCTATTTCCTCGATAGATGGTAAAAGCCGTGCAATTCCATTGGGATGCAAAGCCGTTAGAGCCAGCAGATTGCCGCTAGAACATTAGGATGAGAATTAAGACCTTGACTTTCCATGCTGAAATAAAGAATATAAAATAATAATAAAATAATAAATAGGCAGCTACTGCTAGTAGTAGTTTTGAGTTAACTCATCGGTGAAGTGCTCGATTCTTTCCAACTACTATCCAAGGCGAACTACTTACTATTTATTAAGCCGTTCCATACCAAAATCATAGAAATGGATAGTGCATTCTATCAGAATTCTAAAGAGGCTGGCCTTTTTATGCGGCCAAAGGCCCAAAATGTCATTGCGATGCCCTCCCCCGCACTCGAAGAGTACCAAATCGGCTGGATATGTGCCTTGCCTATTGAGACAGCCGCTGCCCAGGAGATGTTTGGTGTGCTGATTCACATAAGAACAAGCAGTGGCAGGGATACGCCGCATTGGCAGCTACACCCTACACGAAGGAATTACTAAGATATGTGCCTCCTGGATAGGTGTCACCAGAGAAGTTGGTGAAAGATATTTGTAGTGAGTGAGACTTGCATGAGCTCTACAGTTATCAGTTGTGTGGCTGCGGATTAAATTCTTCTTTTTTTTCGAAGCGACAATCATCGAGGAGCTCAAAGGCTTAGGCAAAAGTGTTGGTTCTATCAATCCAAAAAATAATCTACGCAGATTAAAAGTCACAAAAAGGGGCCGCATTTGCCCCCTACAAAAATCAGCACACTGAATACCTCCCAGGAACCCGGATTGAGCTACCTCATGCAGTCGATGAGTGGACGAAATTATCACAGGCAAAATGCATATTCTGGTTGAATGGCATGGCAAGGGCTGGAAAAATCAACAATGTCTCGAACAGACGCAACCCGTCTTAAAGCGGAGAGATTACTTGGAACGAACTTCTTCTTCAAGAGGGGCGAAGAGAATCAAGGGAATGCAAAAAAGCTTTTTCCAACCCTTATACAACAATTGGCGAACAACGTGTGTCCTCAATTGACACACTATATCCAGAAAGTGACGGAAGACGATTGTTACATTTCAAAAAAGGCTCTTGGTGAGCAATTTGACAAACTGATTCTTTGGCCTCGCCTTAATGCAAATCTGCATCAGACAGCAGCCATGGCGATCGTAATTAATGCATTAGATGAGCGCGAATCAGAAAACAAAGATGGTGTGAGAGCCATACTCCAACTCTCACTACAGGTGCAGGTGTCAAAGCATGTACAACCACGGTTCTTCCTGAAAAGCAGATCTAAATTACCGATATGGTCTTCTTTCTGAAGCACAATCTCTCGCAAATTTGCAATGACACGGGCTCTCATCAACCTGGCTTGGTGAGGATGTCATCCAGACTCTGATTGCAAAAACAGTGTCGGTATTCAACTGCTGCTACCTCATACCAATTCATTGGTGATGTAAATTGGAACTCTCAAAGACGTCTCCAAGTAATTCTTGCAGACCAGATTGCTTTATGTGTCTGAACCGCGTATATCTACCAGTCTTGAACCAACTTCTTCTTGTCCAAGACAAGTGGGAATCTGAACAGCTGGTTCAAGAATTTAAGAATATAGTCGCTGTGATTATCGTTCTTGCTACTCCGCTCTCGGTTCACGCACTCTCCCAACTTCTCGGTATCGAAACTACCGACATTCCCAAGCGATTAGACCGCCTCCACTCGGTTCTCAACATACCCCGCAATTCACATGCTCCAGTCAGGCTATTACATTTACCATTCCGGGATTTTCCCTGGATACCAAGACGAAAGGGATAAACGAAAGTGAGAAATTCTGGATAGACAAGAAAGTAATACATCAATATCTCACCAGCCAGCTTTGATATTATGCACCGCAGCTTGACGAAGAAGATCTGCAACTTACCAGGAGATGGTATACAACGGATCGAGATTTATATGCATTCCATCAACTATTACCTGCCGCCAGAATTGCAATACACTTGCCGTTGTTGGACTCAGGACCTGATACAGAGTCGGGACCCAGTCGTTGAGTTAATCAAGACTTTCCCATTTCTTAGAGTGCATTTTCTTCACTTGGTGGAAGCAATGAGTGTTCTGGGTATTGTATTTAAAGTTGTAGGAGTAATCAAGAGACTACAGTCTGTTATACAAGTGAGTTAGCTATATAATCAATCACTGTGCATATAATTTCTAAAAGATTATAGAATGCAAAAAATTCTAAAATATCGGAATTTCTTCATAATGCCGGGCGATTTATCATTAAAAATCACCAGACAGCTGATATTTCAATCCTTCAGATTTACTATACAGGGCTTATATTTGCTCCAAGAGACTCAATAACTACAAGAATATTTAACAAAAAGGGACTTAGCTGGCCGTGTCAGTTACCGAAAGTTGAGAAGCCATGGAGTGCTGAAGTATAGACCCTCGAGGACCATTCTAATTCAGTTCCGTCGATTACCTTCTCACCTAATGGTCAATTGCTGGCGTCCGGCTCTGATGACAAGGCCATCAAGCTATGGGATCCTACTACGGGTGAGCTGCAGCAGACCCTCGAGGGCCATTCCTCGCGGGTTCGGTTGGTCGCCTTCTCACCAAATGGCCAACTACTAGCGTCCGGCTCTATCTAATGACGAGACCATTAAGTTGTGTGATTCTACCACGGGCAAGCTACAACAGACCCTAGAGGGCCATTCTGATTCGGTTGGGCTGGTCACTTTTTCGTTAAATGGTCAACTGCTAGCGTCTGACTCTGATGACGAGACCATCAAGTTGTGGGATCCTACCACGGGCGACCCTCAAGTGCTAGCATTCGTCGCGGATTGGGTCGGTCGCCTTCTCACCAAATGGCCAACTGCTGGCGTCCGGCTCCGATGACAAGGCCATTAAGCTGTGGGACCCTACCACGGGCGAGCTACAGCGGACCCTCAAGAGCCATTCGTCGTGGGTTCGATCAGTCGTTTTTCCACCAAATGGCCAACTGCTGGCGTCCGGCTCTTATGACGAGACCATCAAGCTGTGGGATGCCCCCACGGGCGAGCCGCAGCAGAGCCTCGAGGGCCATTCTGATTTGGTTCGGTCGGCCGCCTTCTCACCAAACGGTCAACTGCCGGCGTCTAGCTCCGATGACAAGACCATCAAGCTGTGGGATCCTACTACGGGCGAGTTGAAGCAGGCTCTCGAGGGCCATTCTAATTGGGTCTGGTCAAAAATTAATGTTGGGGTATCCATACTCTGGTTCCTTGGCGATGAAAGATGGCACTCTCGCCCTTGGTCATATATCTGGAAGTGTTACTTTCATCTCAATTCTATTTGAACAGCACACATGAGATATATATAGCATTACACCTCTAACATCTTTTCGACTGCAAAAGAAGGGCTTGGAAAGGCTCCAAATCTTATATTCTCCTTTCCCGCTTGTGGGACTAATAAGAAGATATTTTCAAACCAAGTTTCCACCCGTAGTGTATATACACCAAGGGCTGGCTTGTACCACTGTCACTATGTATATTAGTAAGGCAAATTTGTGGTACTTAAGATAAAAAAAAAAAAGGTTTATTAGAAGTAATAAATACGCGTTACACTACTACCTACTACTGTGGTGCCGTCTTGCATGGTGCTGGTGGAACCTTCGACTGAGTCATCCATGACCTATGACCTCGCGAATGAGAGCCTGAGGCACCAAGGTAACCACCCCAGTTCGCCCCCACCGCGGAATCACGCGAGCACGCAGTTATTGGATCCAAGACTTCCAATCCAGTCCAGAAATTCACTAGTCGCGTAAAATGCGACGGAATCTAATAATTCGATTGTTCTTTGGTATCACCTTATATAGACCGAAGTCCACATTCTTACATGGGACGGGAAAGATTGCCAGTGTACAGTGCTATTGTAATTGTCATCATTGCCGATCAGTATGCACGACATTATTTGTACATACCGGGGGTATGTAAGGCCAGGTCCCCGAATGGATACAGAGGATCCATAAAGTTTTCATCGGCATTTTCTTTTTTTTCTACGGTAACCTTCAAGCGGTGGAAAAAGGCAGAAAGCCACGTTTAGGTTAAGACAGCTGAAGAAATCTTGACTCGGATCTCAGACCAAAGTTCATTAGTACGACCTTAAAGACTCTTACATGATGATCATTACTCGGCACGCCTAGACAGTGTGGTAAATAGGTCCTTTATCAAGCAGCTCCGCACCAGACAATTGTAACTTGCGTACTACTCAAGGAACCCCATCTACTTTTGCCATTTGGTGGGATTCGTGGTTGTTTCAAGAGTTCAATTATTATTCTTGTATTACAACACAGTGATTATCATTATTTAATCTCCCAGGCGACCAGCACTCAAAAGCTGCTGCATTGGCGAAAATCCGGTCGTGACAAGCCGTCGAGATGAACGAATTCAACTCTGGGTTGACTAGCATGGACGAATTCGCACAGACCCGTGGAGCTGATGATTTATTTGAGGACGAGATTGTTCCTATTGCCATCGGGCAGCGAACTCAGGAATTCAGCGAAATCACAAGTAGCGAGCAAAGACCCGAGGAAGCAAATGCTGCACCAAGATGGTCGCGCGGCTCCAATCGCGGTAGTGGGCATAGTGAAGACCGTGACGGGGGCAGGGGAAGAAGCGGGGGAGGACGAACCGGGAAACTTCCTCACGATCGAGCCCAAAAGAGTGACCCCGCCGAGAGTTCATCAGATTGGGCAGAGGAAGTTGCAGAGACAAATGAGCAGACCCAACCTCTTGAAGTGGGCAAAGAGAAGCCAGCTACAGAGGAACCTTCAACTCTACCAAAGCCACCTGGCGCTTTCGCTAGAACTGAGACCCCACGCGTGCAGGCTGTTCGGGGCGACAGAAGTAGCACGGGTGGTATTAAGAAGGTAAGGAGCCGGAAACGGATGTTTTCGCAATCCTGCGCGGCTTACGATTGACCGATGTACCAGCCTAAATTAACCGAAGAAGAGCTTGTCCAACGCATTGCGGCTGCAAAGCTAAACGCCGCGAAGGTCGCTGCTGCATATGCACGTGCCGAAGCAGATGAGGCGTCGTTCCAGCAGCGTGAGAAGCTTGCAGAGGAGATGAGGCATGAGGAATATCTGAACCGCCGTGATATGGATGGGGAGCGGGAACGTAATCGATTGCGCAAGCTTGGAACCCAGCCTGGGCGTGAATGGGATGCTGATAAACGGGAAGAGGACTACAACAATCAGAGCAGCGGGAGCCATTATCGGCGGGGCATGCATGGGGCCGTTTTGGGCTTCACTCGACGCCATGAGGGTAATGGTAAGGGGAATGATGCCTATAATTACAGCACCAGAGGGCGCGGAGAGCAAGCACATGGTCGAGGCAGCTTTCATGGTGACAAAAGGTCTTCGATTCGAACTGACGACTATGATCACCCTGCTGTTGCAGAAGACGGTGCCGATAATCCCGGCCCTACCGATAGCATTTGCAATGACAGCGAATTCCCCGCTCTGCCTGAGGCTGAAAATACTGCAACTTCCCGAAGGGTGTCTCACAGCGACAACTCGGTCCGAGATACCGGAAAGGCAGCATCACCACCGGCGCCACCACCGGAGACACAATTTTCATATTCTGGTGGATCATGGGGAGATGAAGTCCCGTGGTAGGTTCCGGATGCACAACAACCATGTCTCCAGATTATCTATTCACCTTTTACGATTCTTCTTCCCGTTGGAAGTCACAGGTGCCTTCATGCCAGCATGAAAAGCTTTCAGAACCAGACATGACTTCCTACTACTGATATGTTGGCTGTAAGATGCAGTAGAAAATCTTTTTTCTTTAATATAATCATACGACTTCTTTCACTTCATTAGCCTTGGATGATAATCAATACCCAACCAGACCTGTTTGAACATTGTCTTGGAATTATGGACGTACATGTACAATAAAAGATAGCATATGAAAAGCAGGGTCAGGGAAAAGAACCAAATACAACATCCTACCCTTCATACATGACGATACCGGACGAATCATCGTTGTTCTTTAAGTGAATGATCCTTTCATAATTATGTACTCCCTTCGCAATTATATATATAACAAAGCGGATGAATCTATGTATGGACATATTATCTTCATTGCGTGGATAGCCTTACATACATAGGTGCTTCTTAGAGTGAGAGAGAAAAGAAAAAACGAAAATAAAAATAAAAACCATCAACAGTCCCCACAAGACACATTCTACTACATAAGTGGAGGTAAGCAGCTTCTTCAACTTAGCATCGGTTCCCTACATAATGTACCTTAGGTACCTTCCGGCGATTAAGTTCCATCAGGTCTCTAGCTGCAGCCTCGGTACCTAGCTTAAATAAGCCAATGTAGGATGGTCTGAGATAGAATCAGGTTAGATCATTTAGGGGCAAGATGATTTTTACCGTTATGTCATACTAGTCTGATATTATGATACATGCATACCATGTAAAGACCACTTCATGTAACCTAATTCGAATATATACGATGTGACCAACCAGGTATGCACTGCAGCTGTAGCTACCCTACCTACATATGATATAATCACGCATATAAGCAGATACATGACTTCCGGTCACGGCCCTAGTGAGAGCGCAGCTAGCGTTGTAGAAGAGAGCCCAGGCTGCAACTGGGGACCCAAAGTCCTGGGAGCCATTTGAGGGGGTAAAGAAGATGCAAGAAGAATTCGTCTTACGCGAACTTAGAAGAGTTGAAAGGGCAAGCGATCAGACAGAGTAACTGATCAGTCTACTAGTTTAATTTAGATCATCACCATTTGTTTCCATACAACAACTCTCTTTTTATCATTGTTAGGTATACTACTATCTAACAATGATAAAAAAAATAGTTGTTGTGTGGAAACAGATGGCGACTGATCAGTTGCTTCGTCTGATCACTTACCCCCTCAACTCTTCTACCAGTGCCTTGGCAAAGATCATTACAGTGGAGTGGCCCAATTGCAAGAAGGAAGTAGATACCAATATAGGACTACATATTAGAAGGAACGAAGATGAGGAGTAATGCTTAGAATTATGTAAGCTTGGCATGATAAGAATGAGTATGCCACTTTAAGTAAGCCTTACCTGCAATGCCGCAGAAACATGCACGCAATAGAGATGTGACATATGACTGAGTAGAAACACTTGAATAGGGGAAAGTATCTAATGAATCAAAGGACCAGGGACTTAAGACAAAAGGGGATTCAATATAATCTGCGTTTCCCCTTCCGGCATTCCTAGTCAAATTATTTGAGCAGGCTTGATAAATCTCGATGATCACGAGACAAGATCAAGGGGAGGTGGGGGGCCGGGAATGACCCACGAAAATAGAGATAACTAAAGGAAGCCTTTGCTCCAGGAGGATCTGAGGGAGTATAACTTAAGTTACTTCATTCCTTCATCAAAGAAAGAAACATCTTGTGGCGAGAAAGGAGCCTAACCGGCTGGAGTCAGATTTAGTACCACAAAGTAAAAATAGGAGAAGCTTACCGCCGCAAACGAACAGCACGCCGGCCACTTTGGGGGTCTGAACCATAATTATGAAGAAGAGAAGAGCAGATAGCAACCATGGAGATTGAGTTCCTAGAAATCTTCCTAGCGTTGGAAGATTTTTTAGTCTTAGCGTGGTCTCTTGCAGCGCGGTCTCGAGGTTGGCAATGTTTGCAGTCAGTTGGTCTAGCAATGCCTGAGCAACCTTAACATTTGTGCCAAGATTCTGTTGGGCCTGTGATTGTGCTTCCAGGGCCTCAACCTGTGAGGCTTGTGACTTGCGGAGATTTTCCGCCCTCGACTCAGATTCGCTCAGCGAAGTTTCGAAATCTTTCAAGCGCTGATGGAAGGTCAGTACGATTTTCACGGTAGGAAGTACTGACGAACCTCCAGAATGAGATGTTCCTGGTGATGAATCGAAGCAAATCTCGGAATAAGCCACAACTGTTTAGCATCATTAGTATCGGTTACCCGATAAATATTCTAATTTTGAGTTTGGCATACCAAAGCCGCATCCACGTTCTCAACTCTTTCTGACAGTCTGGCCATGTCTTGCATCAATAGTGAATTAAGGGAGGACCGCATAGCGAGCGCTAGTTCTTGGTTGATCTTAGCCTCCTGCCGGTGTGCCTCCGCGAGTTTCGTAGTACGCGATACGGTCTTGTCGTGGAGGATGTGGAGATCTTGCCGTAGATGATCGAATTCCCCAGCAGCATTTCGAATTTCCTGCTCCACGTTAGAAATTGATGTCTAAAACTAAATCATTCCCGCACCTTGCCCAGCGTCTCGGTGTCGACTTCGATATCTCCGAGTAGTGACATGACGCCTTTCACCGCAGATGCAATGGCAGTCTCAATTTCATAAAGAAGCGTTGTGAATAGAGTCCGAGCTTCCGAACGGTTTCCCTCAAGTTCCCGGATTAAATTAGTTCTCATCACGTCTGCAGCCTTTATAAATGCTTTATTTCGTGCAGACTCTGTGGCGGCATTTTGAAGGGCTACGTGTAGCCCTTGATTCAACTTCACTGAGCTTTTTGCTAGCGATCTATGAAGTTCTAGCAGCTCCTCTTTTTCTACCTCAATCCTTGCTGCCTGGCAAATCACAACAGCATTTTGCCTACTATTACTATAGCTGGTCCACCATTGGGGACGCGATTCAAGGGATTTCAGACATGCGTCTAGTCTTGTCGGTGGTATTGAGTCACTCTCCGCTCTAAAATCTTCTGCGTTCGCCGTTTGAAGAGCGATCGGTCCCCGATCCGGAAAGATATAGAGTGCTGAGCATGCTGGAGGGATAGCTGCGCTGGCACCGGAGAGTTCACAAATTGCGAGTCTTGCTGCGTATAGCGACTTGACCCGGTCGAGGGTTATGGACGCTTCTTCTGCCAGACTATCACCATTGCCGCCAATAGACTGACAAGAAGTGAGAAGTTTCATAGTTGCAATTCGATTGCAGGATGACGATGACTTCATCGACTCCAACAATTGGATGGCTTCTGAAAAGATCTTGTCTTGTCGCCGGGTTCCTGAATTTAGAAGCGCAATTAAATCTGCGCTCTCAGATGAATTTTTCTGAGCAAAAGGAAGTTCTATACTTATTAGCAACAAGCATGCTGACTCGCCATATTTTAAAAGTTACACGCATACCATTTGAAGAGAGATCAGCGGAACTAAAAGATGAAGACAGAAAGTCAAGGCCCAGAAGGGCGAAACAAGTGGAAAATTGAGAGAAGATCCACAGGATCCTCATTCTTGGGGGAAAACAGACAAGAATCGTGAAGATAGGATAGATTATAATGTGAGAAACAGATGTAGAAACCACGATCCTTTATTGAGGCTTTGAACTTGGAGGATTAGGAAATGTGAATTTGTGGGAATATAAAACGAAGATCTGAGAGAAGTTATTTCTTTAAAATGACAGGACGACATGAGCGATCGAGTGAAAGTGCATTGATAGGATTGTGTCATCTATCGCGGTTAGAAGTTCCTTCGAGATTGGTAGCGCATCAAGATGAATTTAATTTTGACAATGCTAGTGAAACGATTCCTAACAAATTAACCGTGGGATCATAGCTCCAACAACATGCGGATTAGAGCTTCCATCAGCTATATCATATGGTAGAACTAGGTACATGGAAGCGTCTGCGAAGAGTATCAGTAAAGTACTACTAGTGCTAACATAGTAGCTATCTAGTAGCTACTAGTAGTAGTACAAGTACTAATATTGCTGCCAGTTGTTGGTACTCGTAGTAATGGTAATATATAGAAGAAATCTCAAACGCTATTGTCAACTCAATGATTATAGTAGGGGTATGGCTCATGAAGATGTGAAATTTGGAAGCTATTAATATTGATTGGGACCAACCCTGTCGGGTGAACGAGTCTTCCGGTTGAAATAGTCACGTGGAGAGGGTTGACCTAGAATAGATTAGCCTCTCATAGCACTGTCATTTAACACGGAGGCACGCCGATGATTTTTCAAAATGAATAGTTTTAACTCCAGCTCGAAATTATAATGCTTGGTATACCGAGATGCAGCTTGAAGCAGCTTATGCAGGGCTTTCCACGAAGCTACTCACTGCCTACTTTTCACATTCCCGCATTCTCCCAGCTTTATGATGCGCGATCTTTCTCAACGACATATCCAAAACACTCTCGGGTTGGGGGAGCTCCAATATCAGTGCCGCCAGATGTCACATTAAAGTTCATCGACCTCCCTCAGATGCAGTTACGAGGCAGAACAAAGGATATACCTAAGATGGCTATTGAGGTGACAGGTCCACGAGGCATGCGTTCTATTCAACTCACTCTTCGCTCACCAAACGTAGCTGACATCATGGCCAGGCCAAATGACTCTGAAGATCCCCCCTTATTTGAATATCGCTTATGACCAGTCGCTCCAAAAGGCATCTATTACAGTACAAGACTCTTTAGTCGTACATCAGCGGGCAATGTGGGGTATGTGAACAATGTCCATCTCATGATTGACTGCTCTGATAGAATGGGAACAGGGACCATGCGAGCCCACTTACAAAACTACATTTTGGGCGTTTCTGAGGGTCATATCTGTATCCTAAGCTTGGTTGGTGTCGGATTCCGAGCTTCAATTGAGTCGCCTGTGGCTACCGTATCTCCTAAATACCCTGGGCAGAAGTGCGTGTCTCTCAAGGCTGGTTACTCACATCCGATCGAGCTAGGTATCCCACAAGGAGTGAATGCGAGTACACCGCAACCCACTCGCATCCTACTAGAGGGGATTGATAAAGAAATCGTTACTCAGTTCGCAGCCGAAATCAGGCAATGGAGGAAGCCTGAACCATACAAGGGAAAAGGTATCTTTGTGAACGGGGAGACCATCAGACTGAAGTCGAAGAAGATTAAGTGATCTATATCTATTCATCCCTTGTCTATTTCCTTCTACTTGGGCGTGGCGTTCCACTTTGGATGGGCGTCGACTGTTGCGGATGTGATTTTTCTAGGAATCTGTGGTCACGAATATAAATAGAATTAGAACCGACACTAGGAATCATTATTTCAAGTGCAGAACAGCCTGTACAGCGTCGATGACCTGGTCTTGGATAGACGTAGACGCTGCGACGACTCCCTTATTGGCGGTCAGAGTCCTTCCTCTGCCAAAATCCAGTGGTTTCCCATATATATCGGTCACTTTTCCACCTGCTTCCTGTACGATCAAGCTTCCCGCGGCGTGGTCCCAAATCTTTTCCTCATAGTCCATCCTCGCTGGGAGTCGCAAATAAATGTCACCCGCACCCATAGCAATGGAGCAATATTTCGCCTGTGAGTCCAGGCGGACACTTGGAGAAGTAATACCAAGCAGTTTTGCAACGGCAGCGTTGTCATTTTGGTTGCTATGGCTTGGCTCAACGCCTTCACAGAAGGCGGCCTGCGAAACATTGAGCACCGGGCGCATAGATACTTGCTCGCCCGGTAAGAGATCACCGGTGGAGAGTGGACGACTGATTACGCCAGACCCTTTGACTGCGGACACAAGAACACCTCTGCCTGTTTCCTCGGTCTGCAATGAACCATCTACCGGGAGATTCGGACAAGCAATGACACCCACCTTGACATCCCCGCTCTCGATGAGAGCAAGACAGACTGCGTACTGACCACCTCTCAAGAATCCCTTCGTCCCGTCGATAGGATCCAGAGCCCAGAGCCGTCCTTCCGGCCCACCAGGACTCTGCCCCTGATCGATGATGTCAAGCATCGCCTCCTCGCTTGGTAAAGGACCACCAAGCAGCTCGTCACTGGCTTCGTCTTGCAATCGAATGTCTTTGAGGAGATCCCATATCTCAGCGCTTAGTATCTTGTTTTCTCGTAGTGAGCTTGACTCCTCTTCCGCACAAATTTGATCTTCTGGAAGGTTCTTGAGAAGGGCCTGAAGCACAAGGGCTTGCGCGCCAAAGTCACCCTTGGTCACCGGCGATTTATCATCCTTAGTCAACTCGCCCTTTACTGCTTGACCAAAGACCTTCTTCGTAAGAATTGATGCTCGCTGGACTGCCAGCTCTGCAATGCGCCGCTCCTGCTCATATGGCATTTTGAGAGGAGTGTAAAATCAGAGTCTTTAATGGTGATTAAGTGGCGAAAAGGTACATGTCCAAATTGCACCCAATTCGAAGAATGACAGTATTCTTGCTTGAAGGCGAGAGGCGTGAGCCAACTGCGTATAGAGGCGACCCTATAGTCTTATTCTATACAAGAGCGGTGGTTATTTACTGACTACTATCATACCTTTCATTGAAGACTATATCAGGTGATCTGCCCCGCATCGTGTTACCTCTGATCCGGCGTCTGATAAGTGTAGGCTCGGGTGTGTCACATGACCCTCTCCTAAACCAATTGGAGAATCCCAAATAGGCATAGTTTCTGACCGATTATTGAACTCTAATAACTATAGTTACCTATATTATGAAGAATGATCCTACAATACATATCAGCATATGATAATTTGTTCTTCTTAGAAGATGGTAGCTATACTTCGGCCACCCTAAACCCAAAATGTTCAGCGGAATTGTCACGGATTTTGCTCCATAATAGTAAAGTATCGGAGGAGCCCGCAATCCTCTATGCACATATAATCCTTGCCAGTGGGATAAAATCTTGATCTCCTATCTATGGAGTTAAAGGGGTATTTATACCTTTTCTGCTCTGGCAGTCAGGCTCTCTTTCTCTTCACTATATACAAACTAGGCAATCGCCTTCTCATCCAATAAATCATTAACAATAACATCATAGACAACCCGAGGGAGATGAGCAAAAAGCTTTTCATAACATATGATGATTCCCTCATTACTCCTATCTCAGTGTTGTGGCCAAATTAACTAACAAATGACAATCAATAACTATTCTCATTAGGTCATGTCTTAGCCACTAGTGTACCAGGATGGCGGTGTAGTTACGAACACTCTCAATCTTGTCATAAAGAAACCAGCCTATGTAAACAGCGCGTCTTTTTTCCCCTTTCTTCAACGATGGATTTATGCATAGGGCCATGATCCCTGTTGATCTTACATATGATCATTAAAGGCTGAGGGGTCATTGTCTCAGCGCCAAAAAGATTGGTCAGAACGCTTAAGATGGGTTCCCCAATCATTCTTTCATGTTCCCCGACACCGGCCAATGTTCTCGAGGCGCCGCCAGATATCGAGATGAGATCGAACCCGTTCTCTATGGAAGCTGCTATCACTTCTCCATGGAGCAATATATGCAATACCGGCCACTCATTGACACTGTCTAAGTTCAAAACAAGACCCTAAGCAGAGGTATCGGTCCAGGCAACAGATAAAAATACCATGAAAGCCGGTAGCATCAAACCTTAATGTTCCCATGGCTCTGTCATTCATAAACCTTATCTAACATGGTTTATGGTACTACTACCAAGAATGCAGCGCTTCTTCAACACGTAACATGTTGAGTATAACTTGTTGAATTGTTGAACATTCCTCAACGATTCTAGCAAGATTCTATTGGAAGAATCTTGATCAGCTCGATGCTAACATACTATTAAATCCGCGTTCCAATTGAGCAGCGAGTCCGTAAATGCTCAACAAGAACGGCTGTCGGATGCCCGGTAATAAAACCAAGAAAGCGGTTTCGGGACAACACCGTGGAGATCTCACACCATGGGGAACATCAAGCTCATTGCCATACACTAGCTTACACTGACAGGGAAAAGAAAAATTCCGGGGTAAGGAAGGCTTCTGGTTCTGAAATAACAAAAGGCTACTATGTTGCAACTGTGCAGTTAATCTTTTACGCCGGCTGAGACTTCTAGCAGCAACTGGGGGTCAATATCTTACTGCTTTAATGCTGGTATCCTCGCATAGGAGGTTAATCTGGAAGGCAAAATTGCTCGGGGTCAGGTTCTATGAGAAAGCCAATAAGCTGAGGCTGAATCGTGGCTCCTTGAGGATGTTACGGTAAGTTGCAAGATTACACCAAATCTGTTGAATTTTAGCTTATATCTCGACCACTCACAGGTCGAACGTCCCATGGTTTGGTGTTCGGTCCGCCTGAACGCATTCGAGTAGTTATGCAATAGGGTATCCTTACAGTGATGGACTTCTTCTGCAAAACGAATCAGCTCAAGTGGTTTCTTTACACCCTTATAGTGCGTGATGAATATAGTTGGATTCCAACCCGTCATATTCTCACAGCAGGAGAAGATAGTAACATCGTTGTTGCTGCACTGAGAGTGGTGTGGTGACCAGTGGCTCGTTGAGTGAATGCTCACAGATGACTCAGCAGGTAATCGGGACTGTAAATCTCTACTTAGGGTATAGCTGCGTGGCCACACTGTGTGCCCTCTTGCCGATTACAGGCCTTAGCTATAGACTAGTGCCTCACTATGCCGCGTCACAAAACTCCACAGGAGGTATTGCGTTCCTTACATACACAAGTGAGCGGCCTCGCCACAATAATCAATTATGATAGTGTGAGGAAGCGCAAGCGTATTGGAGGCTATCAACGACTATGCTAGCACGGGGGAGAAAGAGAGAGAAGTCCAAGCCTGTAGGGTGGGCGGTGAGCGATTCGACGGCATAGAAGTGACTGACAAATTGTCCTATATATAACCAAGGGCTGCCTGTTGTTTTGATATTTAGCTCTAGTGGTTGGGCGATGTCAGATAGAAATTCCAATCGCAACCTTAGCTCTCACCATTTTCCATCGCTCAATTTAGTCTAGGTGAATATTTCTAGTAGATTGCCAAATGATGTCATGATGTTACCTATATTCTATGATAGCTTATATACAAAATTGAACACACATAGTATATGTGAAACGATAATAATACTGACTAGGTAGGCTACACTTGTGGCAGCTCATAACCTGTAAGCCGGTACTGCGATACTGAACTACTGTGGCATCTGCTATAAGCTACTAGTATACGCAGTGTGGATAAATTATAACTATAATTTCGTATGTTTCTATTATTTTCAAGTCAATAACTATATTAAATCTAAGGCCTGGCATGATAATTTAGATTCTTAAGGTTAGAAGTAGGACCTACTACTTATCTAGTAGCCCCAACTGTCTACTATATTAACCGCTACTAACTTCGACACTTTATTAGAATAATAGACATGTAGGATTTTCAACTAGTAGTTATCTTACGGACGTAAACTATAGTTGTAGATGATTTTTAACTGCCTCGAATTATGAGGTGAGCTTGAGGGGTATGGCCTTTGTCGGTAGGAATTGCGGTATTAAACTAAGTAGCTTCATAAACATATATCTTATTTCTGTGTTTTTCTTCTTCTGACTTGGAAAGAGGTGGTGAAACTCTTCACTACACTAGCCTCCCACCTAGTCTTAAATTGGCTAGTGTACATAAGGAATCCTACAGAATCAATCCGACAATTTCTACCGTTCAGGCTGTTGCTAGTATCCACAACCGTCGGTTGTTCCGATATTGTTCCGACAGCCTTGAATGGTATATAGTATATATCTGCATATGAATATATATTGACGGGCAAGTATATCTCAATAATGTTATTATACTGTAC
This sequence comes from Pseudotulostoma volvatum, assembly GCA_019804575.2. Taxonomy (NCBI): domain Eukaryota; kingdom Fungi; phylum Ascomycota; class Eurotiomycetes; order Eurotiales; family Elaphomycetaceae; genus Pseudotulostoma; species Pseudotulostoma volvatum. The sequence goes on along the minus strand of JAHQZX020001936.1, from coordinate 26,030 downwards.
CAACTACCTATTCGATCGATCGGCGGTATCTACACCGGCACTGCTCCAAATTGAATTAGTGATTGACTTAATACAATATACATAATGTCCCCTATGCATCCGGCCAACGACAGCTCTGTTCTCATTCGGCGAGTGCGAGTGTGGTGTTGATGACACAGTCAAACAGCGGCGGCTAAATGATACACTGCCGCGACAGTGACCCACTCGCGCCAAGATCCTTTGGTAATGTTACGTGTTATTACAAGTGTATGGCTGAAGTAATCATAATTTATTACCTATATATAAAGGTATTTTTATTAGTAATGATCATCATGAAAAGGCGCACCTGTGGTTTCCCAATCTACGTTCTCTCCAACCCCGCTTCCCTGACCCACCGCGTCTTTGGTTGCTTTGTCACCGACTCGCACGGCCTCTTATAAGTTATGACGCCGTCTTCAATCAACTTGCATGGGCTGATCTTGATGACTTTGTCCCAGATTGTCTATGTCACCAGGAAGTTTTCAGTTGGCAATAACATACATTAATATCTGCAATAGTAGAGTGGCCATTCACGGTACGGTAGGGTTCGCAGATATCATTCATCTTGGGCTCCATGAATACTCACTCTGGCTCTCCTTATAACTCAAGGTCTCAACCATGTTTAGCTCATCGGTAAGACGTCTATCTATTTTCACGGCTGGAAAAATAGCGCAGTGATGGAGTGTTGTCTTGTGATTGCTGCAAACCCCCCACCGCCCCCCCCTGCATATGTCTATCATTTCGGATCAAAGTTCCTTTCTTTCCTTTTTTCTTTTTTTCTTTTTGTGTTTTGAGAGATTGCTCCGAATTGTGCACTGATCATCAACCATTTTGATTCCGAAGAAACCATATACTGCCGTCACCGTACAGATCGAGCATCTCACCAGTGAACAATATGAGGTGGATGATTCTAGTGGAATTGTCGACTTGATCGAAGTCATCCAGATCCAAGCAAGTGGCCCATCAGAAGCGAGCCGGGCTCTACGGAAAAAGCTGTCAGTTAATAACACCATCCTCAATATTAACTCAATATCTAACATCTTACAGCAAATATGGAAATCTCCACAGGCAACTGCGAGCCCTTGCGATCCTTGATTTCCTCATTCAGAATGCCGGTGACAGGTTTTTGCGAGATTTTGCGGACGAGCCCCTTTTGGAACGCTTACGGATCACAGCAACCGATTCGGTTTCGGATCTGGAAGTGAGAGAAAAGTGCCAGCAGCTTTTCGCTCAATGGGCTGTAGAATACAAAAAGACTCGCGGGATGGAAGGAATTACCTCGCTGTACAAGCAACTCCCAAAACGGAAACAACCAGCAAGGCAAGCACAAGCGAAAGTTCTCGATGAATCTGAAAGCCCCGAAGAACCGCCAATGGGGCACTCCGTTTCCGTTTCCGTTGGTAGTGGACCCTCGAGACTGCTTAGCTCACCTTCATCACCTTCATCACCTTTGACGCTCCCCTCAATATCCAACGCTACTCCTTCAAGGAAAAAGAAGGACAAGAACCGTGGCCAGCCGTTCAACATAGAAAAAGAGAAGCCGGAGATTTTGCAGACAATTGCGTCTGCTTCGGTAGCAGGCACGAATCTTCTGAATGCGCTCAAGCTGATCAATCGCGAAACAGTACGAGTGAGTGATGACCCAACGGTAGTGAAGCAATTTGAACACTGCAAGCAACTTAGGCGGCAAATACTGCGCTATATTCAGCAAATCGAGAGTGAAGAATTTCTCGGAGGTTTGATCCACGCCAATGAGGAGCTAGTCACCGCCTTGATGGCCTTCGAAGTTCTCGACAAAAGTGTTGATTACGACAGTGACAGCGAGGAGGAGACCCATCCTCGGTCTCCAACGCGAACTCTTCAGGAGGGATTTACCGGCCTAGCACCCAATCCCCCAAAGCCGCCTCGGCCACCGCGCCCAGAACATATGCCTTATTTTATACGGCCATCACTCTTGGGTAGGCCCACAAGTGACTTGGAACCGTCCGAACCGGAAACGGAAGATGATGATAACCCATTTGGAGATAAGAATGAGGTTCATGAATTTTCTATCCAAAAATTCGCGTCTACATGGTACGCTCATTTCCTGTGTAGCAAATCCAAGTTCAAAGTCCCAACTCACAATCTTTCTGTAGGCGTGAGGTCTGATATCGTTCGCTATACGATCCGTCCCTTTTCCTCTCATTTTTATACAGCCAGGGCGATGGTTCTTTGCCACCCTTTTATTTTTCCCTTGCCCTCATGAACCACCACAGGACTTGGTTCACTCGTCAACATTTTGCTCCATTTGCAATATCTCATATACCATTGGGCGGAGAAGTTTTGTCTTTTCTTTTTAAACTTATATATACCCTGATATGACTCTAGATAATGTTCAAATACCTGGTCACTTTGTCGGAGCACCAATACCTGTCCTTCAGACAATATCTAGGAGCCAACCACATCCGAATGAATCTATTTTCCCAGTTGTGCCTGGATCTTGTCCTCCGAACGGGGCAATCTACGTCTCATTTTACTGTATCTCCATGCTTTAATATTTGAATTAGATTTCTATATAGGTATAGAAGTATGTGTGGGTATGACCCTTGACACGCGCGTTAGATGCATGATAACCAAGTTCCAACCACAAGGCATCCTAACCCTCAAGGAAGCATGAGAAAAAAAGGAAACATGATGAAAATCGGACTAGAGCAAAGGGTTGCATGACCTGCAAAATGTGGCAGGAAAGCAAATACAGTAGGCTACACATGAATCAGACCTTATTTCTCAACTTTTGCGTTAGGAATACGAATGCCAAAACTGAAGGTTGTAGATACGCAGTAACCTGAGGTATTTATAATTGGAAGATTACAGCGAATAACAAGGAGGGGAAAACGAGGAAAGCTCAAAAGGGTATATATAATTAGACGCGCAGGAAAGTAGCAAGGAAGAGTAAATAAATATGTAACAGAAAAAAGAGCTCGGAGTTGACATGACGATAAGGAAATCGCTCATACAATCACAGGACTTTTACCTTCATCCACTCACTAGTCCCAACTCCAAGATTGAGTCCATTCCGCGCCCACCAGCACCTCACCCGCTCCATAGCTCCAGAAACAGGGTCTGCATCTTCGAGGGCCTCCTCGATATCGCACGTCTTGAATTCGACGCGCAAGCCGCTCCGGCGCCACCACTCTAGCACGTCGTTGTGTCCATTTCTGGTGGCGCCAACTAGAACCTGGTTATCGAAGATAATTTTGGGACCCTTGAGGCGATGCCAAAAGTCTAATACATGAACGTGTCCGTGGGTGCTTGCAATACGGGCCACTGATTCTGAGTGAGCATAGGGAATCCCAGACGTGTCCCACCAGGCGAGTGACGCGGTGCTGCCAGACTGGGCAGCTAGCAGAACGGACTTGCCCACCTTGAGTGGAATCGGATTTGACGCCGGTGCATCAGTGGACGTGTTCCTCCACCATTCCAGAACAGCAACACGGCCCTCTGCGCTTGCAGATTCGAGAGCCCTTTCAGTATAACGGAGTGGAAGACCGGACGTACGCCACCATTCGAGGACGCTGAGGAAGCCTGCCCGCGAGGCGCCGTCTATGGCATCGGCCCCATAATTCTTGGCTGGAAAAGCCGTGGAGTCACGCCACCATTGGAGGATACTTGTGTTACCATGTGTGACAGAAGCACAATATGGGAGACCCGCGAGAAGGGACGTCGTACAAAAGAGATCCAAGTGGCTCTCGGATAAGTAAGTTAAGATATCGGTCCGTGAAAATTTGAATATTAAGTGGCATGCCAAATCTGAGAGCGGCTTCCACCGTGGAAGTGCTTCCATGCGCGATTTGATTGCTGCGAAGGACCCTGTTAAGATGGTGTATTCTAGCGATGCCGGCGCGGACATATTTGCCTGCCACTCCTTCGGAACCGGAAGTCTTGCGGGAATGCCAACTGCTCTGGCAATTTCCCAATCATTCAGATGATCCTCGAAGATACTCAGCCAGAGCTCCAATGGCAATGAAGGCGCGCAATTTTCTCGCTTTTCTATCTCCGGTTTGGGAACAGTGCGCAGGGATGCGAGGATTGCTTCGTTAGGTGGCTGCGTAGGGACCGTAGGTATCGTCGGGTACGAAGTAATTTTTCGCATAGGAAAGGCCTGAAAGGCGGGTGGGTTGGGAAACAGAACCTGTGGTAGGTGCTTCCGTAGGGAAAGGCCACGCTTACCCGACCTTTCGGTATCCCCTGCTTGCGGCTGCTTTGGATTTTGAATAGAAGCAACCGATGCATCCTGACTACTTTTGTCGATGCCCTCAGCAGCAGACGCTAACCCAAGCGCCTGCGATATAGCTTCAGCGAATTCTTCTGTCCCTTCCCAAGGGATCTGAACCATCTCCTCCGGGCTAGCAAATTTCCAGAACAGAGGTGAAATAATAATTGTCTGCGGCCAGTGTTGTCTAACTTCTTTGAGCTGTCGGACACTCAAGGGATTATGCCATTCTGCCTGTGTCATACCAGGGACGAAGATCACGGGTTTTGTAGAGTCCCAGCCACGAAGCAAGGCTAGGGTCAACGTACTTGTCAAGCCAGACAACATCGAACCCAGTGTACCCGCCTCAATAGGAGCAACGATGAGCATATCTGCCCATTCACACAATTCCGCTGCCTTCATTCTCAACCATTTTCGAGGCCAGATATTTTTATGGAGAGCTCGACCATCCATGACATCCATATAATGAGGGATTTTATTTGTACCAGCCAACAGGGCCGACGGCTCATCTGTAATCAAACGAAGCTCGATATTGGGGTTCTGAGCAAGAGACGGGAGGAAATTTTCCATGAAGGCAATATCTGTTGATAGAAGCACGCGCCTTCGACCCCTACCCGGGATTGACATGGGATGTCGCATGTTATTTTTAAATATGTAACATTTCCCTCTTTGTTGTTCGTCCCCCATGTTCATCCCCGTCGCATTCCCACGAATGGCCATTTCACGAACATATGCCCCCTCCGAAGAGCAGTCGTTCTTGTGCCACGACGGAGCCGTATGCTCGGCTTCGAAGCCAATCGTGATATCGTAGTACATACGACTAACCCTTTACAGACACCCAGTTCTGTGTGAGGGATATGCTTCTCAAGTTCTGGACCAATTCGGGGGTCGATCAGCCTCGAGGTATGACGGCCACCTTTGTTATCTTCTATTTGCCTTCGAGGAGTTAAGAAGTCGGAGTCCCGGTGGGGTTCCAAGGGCGTGATATTCCGCACCACCCTCCGTACGCGTGCTGGTGACGAGTCACGGGCACTGGTCGACTCAGATATGCGTATTACCCGTAGTAAAATTGCGGAATGTCAGCGCCTTTAGACTTGGTCAACCTGAAATCGGAACAGAAGCACGGTTGATCTCGCACCTACGGCGGGAAACGTACATGGAATTCTGTCACTTCGGATATCAGCCGCTGAAAGCTGTGAGAATCAGGCCGAAGCTTCTGAGCTTAGAATTCCTATGGTTTTTCATCCGGTTATCACCACGTCTTTCTCAAGGTTATTCGTTGCCACCATGCAGCAGCACAGTTCTACCGTCGTTGCCAGCTTCGAACACGAAGGAAGCTCGGATCGGCCGATGACTGCCATTCCCTGATGTCATCAGTTGGCCTGAGAAGGAGAAGGAGACCGGAGGGAAGAGGCTGAATCTATTTCCATCATGACAGCAGAATCAAGCAGGCCAGAAGCCGACTCCGATGATTTCGTAAGTACATGGTAGGCTGTAGAAAGTGCGAACTTGGGACTGATAGAGGTTATATCATACTGGTTTTCCGTGGGTTGTTGTTGACTTCGGCTCGGAGAGTATATATATATATGTAATTTGCCACTTGCCATCATAATCCGGAGAAAACTGCAGAAGCTTTAACTTATAGCATGCAGACTAGGGGTGCACATGTTTATCCTATGAATAGTGATACCTAGCTAAGGTTCCTTTTTACTGGTCCGCTTCGTGATATGACAGTGAATGTCCGTATAGTATATATAAATTTGAAAAGGGGCTCGCTTATATTGCTTTGGGTTTCAGCGCCGCCACAGCTACGGGTTGCAGCTTGCAGCTCCCATGTCTTGCAACCTTGCATAGAATATATTCTATGCGACTCCATCAACAAATTAAAAGCAAAAGACGCCAGGTACGAATTGTCAGATATAGCTAGTAGACTGTGATCCCTGTCCAGCGCGCATGTTTGTCCTTGAAAGAGTTCAGTTTGGCATTATTCTTTCGCTTTCTGCACAATACCTTTGCATCAACCATATATCGTATCGTGTATTGTATCAAAATAAAATTAAAAATCACATACGATCGGATTGATCTATAGATCGAGTTGCTATGATAGGCCAGGAGCTATGATAGCCTGACGAATTATATTTATGATAACTTATTAGTATCATTAGTAGGTTGGTAGTAGCGTACCTTAGGGCTGAGCTCTGAGCACCTGATTCTGGAGCCTTAACTACATCCCGTTAACCCTTTATTGTGTTTTAATTCGGTATCATCTAATATTCTTATAGCAAGGGTGTGAACCAACTTGCCATCCACTTCCATGATGAAACCTGAGGATGAAAACGAGAAGAAAATGGCTTTCGATGCCCTTGACTTGTTTGGAGCACTCGCTCACCACAGCTCACGCCCGACCTACGGTGTATCTATTGTAATTAATACATCAGACCTAATATGCTGTTCTAAGACTTCTACTCAAGACCTGAGTTCTGATAGCTGTTCCTTTATCCCAGACACCATGGCATTCTCGACCGACTACGAACCGGAGAATGGCACCAAGAGCGACAACATCTGGGGGCACAAGCCTATCACGATATTGTTGGCACTCTACCAGTTGATATTGTTCCCTGGATAGTGGTGAAGATGGATCTCTTATTGTCTTACTACGACGGTAAGTAATCAGTACGTTCATATGTATATATGCCAGTAGGTAGTCGTACTTCAAATTGACAACTCAACCTGGCTTGCTCGAGTAGATCTCTAGACGGTGGCGCGAGCTGTTCTCATCACCCATATCTACAATCCTTTCCCTCCGGGGCTCATGGTATCTACAATTAATTGTTCGCCAGCCAGATGCCGGCTGAACGCCAGTGAGCTTTTTCTCAACACGCTAAACAGCGACTTCTTCTCGAATACGGCAGTCTATACAATGCAGCCAAGTATTGGCTGGAATTCCCATGTTTATCCACCAGAAACCCTGCCAATGAGATGTTGTATTGCCGCGGGAAGCTCGCATGGGGTCGCAGGAACAAAAGCGGCCGATCGCTAGTAGTTACGGTCCGGTGCTTGCGATCCGGAAGAGACGTCAATCTCCTCTAAAATCAAGAGCCAATCACATATATCCGGTTGTCGGGACTGGTGGTCATTACTATCACTACTCTTGGGTAAGTATGTTGCTGTTAGAACAAGTTTGGACACCCGAATCAGTATGCCCCTTGCCCGAATGGTTTTAACATCTTGGGGATAAAGAACCACGCTTGGGAACTATCGAGCCCGAAAGAGCCCTCTTCATTCCGTTTACCCTCCTCCATGATTGAAGACGTTGTGGAATGGGACCGGGTCGCCACCTGTCTCGAAAACGGGTCATGTCTGCTAGTCCGGGATCCAAAGACCCGAGGAACCCGGAAAATCTCGATCCCATCATGGCTGCCCCTTCCAACAGTACTAAAGATTGCCTTTCCTCGCTCCTGTTCAGCTGTGGTTGTGGGGAAGACTCCCGCCAGTTGTCGTCGTGTTCCGAAGGAGTGCAAGAATACTGTTTCAATTCAATGAGACTGCCATTAAGCCAACGGGATCCCCGATGAAATTGCGTTTGCCTTACGATTTCTACTGGCCTGTGACGAATCCATTAGGCATTTCGAGTACCTACGGAGCAAGTAGTAGCCAGACACTAGTGTTGATACCTGACCCGCCACGCCAACCCCACAACCCTACAAATGAGCTATCATTTCCCATTCTCCGGGAGCTGGCCCGACAACAGTGCGCGTCTTCGGCGACGCAATGGCGTTTCCCCCCTCATACGACCCTCCCCCAATTTTGATGAGTTGGGATCTCATATACTACTTTTAGAACAGCTTGACAAACGGCCTGAGACATTTTGGATCATCGATCTCGATCACCAAATAGATCATACTAATCAGTCAGAGATCTCAGAAACTAAATCTTGACTAGCGTTGGGGAAAAGGAAAAGGCCTTCACTTTCACATGCCGATCGGCTTTTCTTTGGTGATGCCGATTTCGTAGGAATGATGACGGAATATGGGCTGAGTATCTGGGGCGTTGATCCACATGCTGCTATAGTTGGGGCTGATCCTGTCTACGTGGACCTCCCAAACACGCGAGCAAAGGATCGCGCCAAGCACGGGCGAGCCCTGAGCATCGACAGCTGCTTCTAATACTCCTGCGTAGAGGTTGAATGTAAGTGCATGTCGTCTTATCTTCTCATGGCCGACATACAAATATGAGGTATACTTCAATCATACATGTACATACATACATGAAGTTACATCACATGTACCAGGTATGCTTATCTAGAAGTGTGTACTATATGGATAATTTACCTGCCCAAATGCTTATCAATCGTGACTTCACTAGAATACCGCGCGTCGAGTACCATTTAGAGGCGGTATCCATTACCTTATCCATTGAATGGTAATTAAAATTTAGCGTCTAAACCTATATCAGATGTTGTCCACAGAAATACAGATCACAATTATAAATAGATGGATACGAAAATCCCCCATAATAACTTCATTTCATTTAACTCGAACATCCTCACTAGAAGGTGGATTAACGTACCTCAAACTCTCCCACTACAGAGAATCATTAGGGTGAAAGCGATAACGAAATGCAAAAAGTGAAGAAAATAGAATCAACATACGTAGGAACCTCTTTTATCTATCCGGTGAAAATGTCCATATAAGTAAATCGACACTAGCTGCGACAGCCACTACATAACCTCATCAAGTCATGGTCACATCCCCCTGCCATGATACCTCACTCGAAAAATCCGATTCAAAGGTAAGGAAGTCTACGCTTGACGAGGGGTTGCCTCACGTCGTGTGATTTCCAAACAAGTGGCGTTCCCCTTCGGCAATGATCATCTACAGCTACTCCTCTAAGGTAGTAATGTCCGAAACCAGGTTCTCCCCTCTAGCTCAGCCAGATGGAAGTTGACGGAGAAAATATTTCCTATATGGAGTCATTGGGAGTCCCAGGAGCGCGTCTTCCTACGTATACGATCGCGAACCAGGCGCCAGGATGAGGAGTTTAGTCAAACACCCCCTCCTTTTTTTTCCCAAATTCAATCGAGGAGCATTAGATATAACCCATCATCATAGGCTTCAGTAAATGGGGCCGCCGGCAGCCGCAGGGTTAACGAGTAGCTCTCTCAGGTTCTTGATAAATTTAGTTTAAGTGCTGTAGACTTCAAAATGATGGTAACGGAAGAAGGGTGTTTACGTGCGGTAAGCCAACCGTCAGATCATCCACAAACCACCAGTACTAGTAGAGTAGTAGTAGTAGTAGTAGTAGTTAGGGGGTTCAAAAGAGAGGAAAAAAAACATTATTTCCACAAGGCGAAAGGTAAGTACCTAAAAAATGGAGGGAGAAAGAGTGGGAGAAGAAGGAAAAGGGAACAACAGCAACCAGGCTTGCGGCTCGTTTTTTTGGAATAAAATAGCTAGGTAAAACAACAAATACCTATATATGGTATCGAGGTTCTCCAAAGCCCTGATCTTTGGTTAGCTCCGCACAAGAGCTGAAATGGCACTTTCGCCGCTACTAGAAGACCTTCACTGGGCTGCCAGACGTCAAGCATGGCGAATGCGGATCCCCCGTCCTATACTACGTGTATAGTGTTGAATATCAGCTGAAGATGAACGAAGGAATATAAAGTTATATCCAGTGTCCCTTGCAAAGCTCATTCACGTGTTACTGTTCCTCAGCATCCAGTGATGCAGGTGTGTCAGAATAGGTCTCATTTAGATTGTGCTTCTTTATTAATCTCCATTGAATGATAGACCTGTTTGTACATACCAAGCTTGCTTGTATGGGCTAGTATGGATCGGATCGGATTGCCCTTGCCAGGTATCATATTAAAAAGCTATCGCCGAACTGGCCCAAAAGATAAGTTACTCTGATATGTATTAGGCTAGTAATTTTCTCTCAAGGCGCGCGCTCAGCAACTCTGATGTGTGATTGGGGAGAATAATAATAATCAGCGGTCTACAAATGATAAGAAGCATTGAATGCGGCCACTTTCTCGATCGAGGTTCTTCCCAGGGAAGGGGTGATGATAGGTTGTTAGTTGCACGATTGGCTCACCCGATCTAGCTCCTACATAAGCGAAGGGAGCCACCGACCTTTAACAGCTGCAATGAGAGAGCCAGTCCAATGCCTCTCTAATGTAACAGTTAGGAGTCTCCCCTGTTTGATTCCATGGCAAAAGATCTCGACTACCTAATCCACTAGTCAACCGGTTCGATGCAGCCTGCCCCTCCAGCTTGAGAACAATCCTGTCCTTGAAAACTTCCCCCAACATTTGGAAAAATCCAGTTTCGCATGTATACTGACTAACAAATACGTTGGTTCCGAACTCGAGACTGCGGGGAAGGCGTGTCGTTCAGCTTGACATGAAGTGCCGTCTATTTTGTTGTTTTCAAGGCGTCTAAAGCTACAGGGAGTCGAGGTAGGTTTGTGAGAATATCGCATTATTGTAAGCAAAAAAAATTGAGTAGTTAACGTCAAAAGAGGACGACGCTATCATATGTTGTAGGTACATGTAATTCTGCGATTGGGATATATACCCAATTCTATAACTAGTAGCCAATCGGAATCCTCCCCAACAAAAGCAAGGAACCAGATTGACTATTCTAGTTAAAAATTTTTTTCTTCTTTTTGGTTTTCCTTTTAGCAATTTTGAGTAATAGAGCCATTTATGGTCCTTGATATGGTCATATACTCCATAGATTGATGATATAAAACACCCTTTCATTCCGAGACTTTTCTAGCAGCCCGGGGGTCATTCCGGAAAAGGATAATAAAGCGACGCCACACGTTGGGAAAGTTACGGTACTGTTCCCCCATGATAGGCGGCCAGAATGAGGGGCACACGAACTCATCATGACCCGATAATGAAATAGGAGGGGCTCGAGCTAGCGAGGCACCTACCATGACGGAGCTGAAATTTGGGTCGGCATCTGGAAATTCCGACGTCTTTAGCCAGTCTTAACCCGAGTCTTGCTATAATATCATGCATGGGATCAGCAAGGTGTATATGATCAACGCATACCTAGCAATTGCTGCATGTCGTCTACTCATTGGTGACCAAGAATATTTGGCAACAAAATATTACAATTACTAGGACTACCATATATGTAACTATGTTCTCAATGCATATATGATCATATGACGATTGAAAGACGCGAACAGCTGGCAGCTGCGGCGCTAGTAGTATCCATATCCACATAATAAACTACTAGTACAGTTACATGAAATGGCATCATAATTTGAGACTAGCACCGAAGTATGGTATCGTGAGAGTGCATAGAGCACAGGAAAATCTTCTGAAGTTCTTATATCTGTACATCAGTACATCTCAAAGCCTTTTGTATAGAAGTTGGGCTAAGCGCTTCGCTTGTCGCCAGTAGCAGGAGTGAGTGCTGCCTGTTGTGCTCTCTTTTTCTGTCTCCGCCTGATCTTATTCTTCCGATTTTTCCTATTGCGTTTCTCCGCGTCTGTTTCCTTGGTAGTTGTCGCCAGTTTGGAGCGCTTGCGCAATACGATACGACGTTTCTTTCCAGGCTTCTTACGTGGTTTTGAAAGTTTAGAGCAAGGCTCCGTAGAAATCAGATGGACCAGGGCAGACCTATTGAGTTTAGATGATGTTGGGTTCATAGAAGGTACTAAGGGTTCTGTATTGGACTGCTTCAGATGTATTATCCTCCATGGGACGCGACAGCCCGGCTGCGAAAGTCAGTGATTAAATCATTATGATTCAAAGATATCGGGCAATTATCATGAGAAATGCGATTCGAAAAAATCAGTATGACCCACCTCTAAGGTAGGAGACGTACCCATGTTCCTTCCTTCGCCAAGTCCAGCAACTCTTTCCCGCTCATAGCAACATCCTCGTATTCTTTCCTTCTCGGAGATGCTTCCATAGAAGCCATGACCTTGTCTGACAATAATGCGGGTGTCGTGAAGTAGTATTGCCACCCTCGAAAAGGCACCGCAAACTTCCCCTCGCTTAAGGCATCATTCCCTAGACTAGGGGAACGAATTCTTATGCGAAGTTTGGAGACGCCGTCGTCGTTGGCTTCAGGACCATGGTTGCCTTGCTTTTGAGTGGGTATGCGACTGCTATCAGCCGCTCGCTTCGCTAGCCCACTGAATAACCTGAATTCAAACTCCTGTTCTTGTTCCTCCACATTATGTTCGATGCCTTTACTATTATCTTGAGCTTGAATGTCACACCCAGTCGATGGTTGTGCAAAGATCAGGGTATCGAGATCAAGAAGTTCCCCTAGTCGTGCATGCCCATCTCCAGGAAAAATATCCGGCGAAGACTGGTAGTGAGACGAGTCACTGGAAGCAATTTCATTGCGACGGACGCTGTAAGAAGAATTATGAGTATTCAGCAAATAAGAAAGATAGTCCAGCGATAGTGATGACAGTCATATATTGTGGGCGAACAAGGCTTCGAAACAATTCGTGGACATACCACCTTGCATCTAATAGATCTAACATGACGAGCGAGTAGAGAAGGCCAATAGATTTCCACAGGGATTTCTATCCCAAAAATGATGATCATGGTACATTAGAATCCTATGAAGAAAGATGCCTGTGAGACGTCAAAAGGGGCGGCGTGTCTGTGATTGTGCGGCGTCAACCTATTCTGCAGAAAAGATGCACAAGTGTGGAAACAAGATGTTGCAGGTGCTGCTAAGGTAGCACTAATAACTTGCGATAATGGCATAACAAGGTTAATGCATGCTTTGATTGCCAAAACAACGTTCAGCTGGCGCCAGGCAATGTTCACAGTGGTACGAGCAGGTGCAGCAGAATGTAGCCGCAAACCGAAATGGTGTACGACACGATAGTGATGTATGGACAGGTACAGGTACATGTGCATACTAGCGCTATTCTACATGCCTAAGAAATAAAGTTACAAGTAAACCATAAGAAGCCCAACGGACGGCCCTAAACTGGCCTATAAAAAGCCTAACAAGAGGGATTGTGCACGGACCAGGGCTTGCCACCTCATCTTGCACTTTCACACTGCATCAATTGAGATTATGTGTTGTTTTATTTGATCACTGCGTACGGCATTCGCCGTGGGTGCTTGAATTTGACCCATTATCGATGCTCTTCCAGCATCACTAACCTTTTCTCATGGGCGCTCCATCTGGTATAGCACTTGTCTTCGCCTGACACGCTGTTCAAACATATCCATTCCGTGCGTTCCCGGTCTCAGTATTCAGAGTCTCTAAAATAGATGGGCATCTGTTATTCCTGCCTTGGCCTTGGTCGCCGGGATAGCCATGTGGTGAGTACCGAAGTATCTCCGCATCCCGTGAGACAATGAGAGGTCGCGTCATCGCGCATGATTACTTTCTCACGCGACCATCGAGCTCTTCAGAGTTTTCTGTGGCTGCTAACTACCATCAAACCAGTCCGAGTCTTCGAGACTCCTAGACGATGATCTCTATCCATCGGGATATGGATATGGGTCTCTAGGTCAACCGAATCATCTGAATCAACCTGATCCCGAGGATCTGAAACGTGAAAGAGAAGCGTTGGAGGCAATCTGTCAAAAAGCATCAGAGTAAGCTCTCACAATCAGCAAATTTGATCATATAGGTATTATAGATGTGTCCCATATTCTGATAATGCGATCGATCCTAGCTCTGTAATTGATATATGGGCATCTCAGCCTCAACCACACTTGCAGCCACGGGCAACATTGCGAACCCCCGTATCAGCCACGTCGTCACGCGCCCCAAGCGGCGAAATTCCGGGGGCCCTTACTGTTACAGAGGATACAGACGTATCGGCAGACCGTCAGCAACCCAGTGAAGCTATCATTACCCAATACACGTTACATCCAATCGCGGTCTCTAAGCACTGGGGTGAGGTGATAATCTCGTCAAGGAAGGGAAAGAAGCCTCAACTTGCGGGACTAGATGACAGCAATGACTTTTTCGCCGTCTTGAGGGTCTCGTAGAGAGACATCGTTTCCAACCATCATCCTCTTAATCCTTGCCTCGAGAACCCTCGGTCAATATTTTTGCTTCAATTCGTGCTGCTTGTGAGACAACGTGCTTCCAGCAACCCGGAATGTTTGGGTTTTCCTTTTTCGGAAGAAGATTCAACTTCTGTTTTGTTTCTTTTTGTTCCTTTTATTGCATTATGTGGCGCAGTCGATTCATTCTTTGTCTTCGTTTCCTTTGGATTCTAGGCTTGTGTCATAAACGTTTCCTTGCTCTCTCTCGGGTCACTGAAGGTCCTTCATCCACTAGGAGGTTCCCTACTCGTAGGTCCCCTAATATCGTTTCCCCACTTTCCGTTATAAGTCGTAGAACTCATCGTCTTCTCATGAAGGTCCCACTGCAAGAAGCATTCTAGCTCGATACCGTGTACTTAGTTGATGGGCACCACCAAAGAAGCCCTTACTTCTTGTTCTCCCCATCTCTTTTTCTACATGTACCTAGTATACTCTTATGCACATACAAATTCTATAGGTACACTTGAACAACCTTAGCATTAACCATCTCCATCCAAAGGTTAACAAAGAGTGAAGAGCTCTCGGCCATTCCATAGTCATATTAATTAGTGGTCACTGTTGATTTAGGCTATTTCCGGCCAGTGACTGTAAGCTTATTAAACAAAAATTAACACATAATCGAAATACCTGTTCAGCCATTTGATCCCCTAATTTACGAAGACCGTACGCAGTTAAATTTGCTTTGTAATCATGACACATTGAATTGTTCCTAAACAACATGTATATGCAATTTCCACACCTTAACACTAAAGTACGAAAACGAAGTAAGGAAGGGTTGACAATCATGGTCCAATAAGTTAAAATATTGAGATCAGATACAGATGGGAAAGTAAAGGACAAGCTCACTGAGCACTTGAAATAACATAGAAGGCCGCCACAGTAACGCCCGCTAACCCGGTAGCAAAAGCCGGAAAGAACCGCTAAGGTAACATTAACAAAGAGATTGAAAAGAAGACAGGAAAAAGAAGAGAAATAAATAAAGTCGATATAATGCGATATTTTAATCCAAACCCCGACCCACCAGGACTGGCCCGGAGATCAAGGAGGCGAATGGAGGGGACGGCTTAAACATCATCCATTGTACCCGCAAGCTCATCATCATCGTCGGATCCGTAGTCCTCAACGGGGCTTAATTCATCCTCGGATTCACTATCCTCTCCGGCGGCATCTGCTGCTTCCTTACTGGCATACTTTGCAACGTATTCTACCCAACGTTAGTGTATTGTAAACACCGATAGAGGAAGGGTAAAAAGATAAAGAAGCAA
Source organism: Pseudotulostoma volvatum (assembly GCA_019804575.2). Lineage (NCBI taxonomy): Eukaryota > Fungi > Ascomycota > Eurotiomycetes > Eurotiales > Elaphomycetaceae > Pseudotulostoma > Pseudotulostoma volvatum. The sequence goes on along the minus strand of JAHQZX020001936.1, from coordinate 10,438 downwards.
GGTGATGACACATACCCCTGACTTTAGCCTCGTAGCTCTTTGGCTCCCTCATCAACATTGCTGCCGCTTCGCCATTAAGGGGGTCTGAAGGGTTAGGGTAGCGTAAGAGTTGAGGGAGAAAGACTTCGAAGATGTTGATCATATCATACATAGGTGACCATGTTTGATTGATGACATCCAGGCATACCGATCCGGACCTTAGAAGAAGTTCAGCTACGATCGGAAGACCGTCTCCTAGGAATATCTCTCTCACAGTTCATCTATGTTAGGGTGGAAGATACGGTTAACAAAACCGATACTCGGACTCTTGTAAGGATATTGGTCTGGCAACTCGACGTGAATTTTCCATAGACCACCCGAGAATGGAGCTATAGCAGCAGGTTAACAAAGCAGAGTATGGGTGGGACTGCTTCACATACTCTCCTCAGGCCCCTTGAAGCGCACATAAAACTCTTGCCTAATTATCCAAATTGTCATTATCGACCGTTATGTGATGGCTTAGGCTCCACGGCATATATGACGCACACTAAAATACATTCGGGTCAGCAATTAGATAGCTTGTGGCAACAAAGCAAAGCGGAGTCTACTCACTATTATCATTGACAAGAGTGACTTCATAGTCACTCATCAGCCTACAAGCACCGTTAGCTAAACCATGATCTCAGCTTCCCTTAGGTAGAGAGGAGCCAGCGAGAAGAGATGATCTGTATAAACCGGTAATAAATCAAGATTTGACATACATCCTAGAAAGATGTTAGTAACCTTCCTCCGGGGTGACGCGGAGCAGAACTCACTTCATAACCTATAGAAATTAAATTAGAGAGTCTTATTAGCTTCCTGGATATCCAAACGAGCGCTTTCTAAATATCTTTCCGGCAGGTTGGGAGAGAAACCCACATCCGTCTCGATTCGCCGCTTTGGGCTACTCATCTTGCCGCTTCTTCTCGGGACCGTGTGACAAAGGGCGTCGATACCTCAAAGGAGATTCAAAGATTGTAAATGAGGGAAAGCAGATGAGAGTAGCGGAGACACGTGGACTGATAGGAATATACTCCGAATTTGTTGAGATGAGCGGGGTAACAGTCGCGCGAGGGTCGGTACGTAGTTATGGAGCTGGTAAGTCGATTAGGAAGACCTAAGGAAAGGTCGAAGATAAAGTGGCGCTTTTAGGTGGGAGAATCTCTGATTTTGAGGGGTTTATGGGGAGGAGAAGGAAGAGAAAGGAACAGTTGGATGATCGGGATGGCAGATGATGATGCTACATATTACTTATCCAGTCATTATTGTCAAGCGATTGGTTTTAATGTTATTAATCCATCTGATAGCGGTCATTGGTTCATGGGTAGTTGGCTTTTTGGCTTTTTGGTGTTATGGTATGGTGGCGAATCATGAAAACAGGAGGAGGATTAGTAAGCAGTAAATGACGGTATTGCACAGTATTGTACGTATTGTAATGAGGGTCCTAGCCCGAAACAGCATGCCAATAATGGTCGCTGTAATCATCGCCATTGGCTTCCCCTAGGTCCAGAAACACAGACACAGCCTGGAGTATTCAGGTCCTGGCCAAAATAAGCACAGATGCAAATCGTTTGAGCAAATAAACAAAAGATGAAAAGTTGTTGCGAAAGGTTGCGTAGTGAAAAGTTTTTGATTGCTCAATGCACCACTCCTACAGAGCTGAAAGTGCTAAACAAAACCAACAACTACTCTTGGATGCATGAGGCAGATACATCTTGCGCTGTAAGACTTGCAGAAACCATCGCGAAGGCACCTAAGAGCTCCAGTTTAAAATTGAGCCCAGCATTAATAGGCGATAATTACTAAAAGGAGTGGAAAAGTTTTAGCATCACATATAGCAAATTACTAGAAGGTGATACACAGGTAGGTTGTAAGGGCATGTAATAATGTAATATTCCATCGGGTCCCAAAGCGCTATACCTAATGTATAGAGAGACTAACCCTAACTTAGTTAATGATTATTCAAGCTAAGCCTAGTTCGGCAAGATACTTAGTATGAAGTGTAACATTACCCGAAAATCGACCCTTTTTTAAATGCTATCTACTCCCCCACAACGATATATTTCATGTATTTAAACCCTTTAACTTATTGGATAAGCAATAAACTTCATCTTAAAGGATTTAAATTTATGACGTTGGTTGTTCTGGTGGAGATACATGTCCAAGTTGACGGTTTTTTTCCTTCATTTTAGAGCCTATTTTTTCATTCGCATTCCGCCACCATATGACTGCAGTCAGGTGTCATTTCTCCCCATTTCGATAAGCCCTTGTAACTCGTTGACCGGTTGATCCGGCATTTTCGTCACCGGATTTGGTAACTTAACTACAGACTAGCGCGCTGACCAAGGAAAGCCACCGTGAGGACGGGATTAGTTATTCCGACGGGCGTTTGGTATTCTAACAGGGGCTAACCCGTTTCGGATATAGAACCGAGCTTCGGTGTCGCCTGATTAAGAGCCCCAATTGTGGCTTGGTTGGAATCAATTCTAATAAGCTATCCCGATTTTCCGCCGGACCCAACTATGAAGACTATGAAGACTCTTCCCAGCATGATGTATGGTACCTTCGAAAGCCTCTTCAAAGCTGCCCAAGCCAGCCCAAACAAAACGAGGAGGATTTGCCCTCCGCATCGTCCGGAAGGTCGATAAATTGGCTCGTATTGGTGAATATATGTGGGTTGTACATCTACTAACAGATACCATATATTCCCTCTAATTAATTACGTGCATTTTTAGAAATACCACGTATTGAGCTTCATGAAGTAGTTAAATGCTGGTGGCTCTATTGCCCCGTACGTGCTAAATAAATCAAAGGCTTTACGGATTAACGAGTGACGAAGCTCGGTCCTATATCCGAAAAAAGTTAGCCCCTGTCAAAATAACCATCAAAAATTAATTACTAGCCGTAAATTTGATCCCAAATTAGGATTAGTCTCTAGTACTAAGCTAGTGATGGCGATACACTGGTACTACAGCTTATTTTCCCTAACTTGTCTGCCTTACCTTACGCGAGATTCCTCTATACCATATATGTCAGCCCAGCCTATATGCGTGCATTTGACGTCGACAAAAACGCAGCAATCGTCCTGGCGGGATTCGGGTTGAAGCCCCTAGAAAGCTGTATCCGCAATTACTAGGGTTTCGCCATGCCTTGAATGTATCCTATCCAGTTGATTTTCTACAATGAAACTTTCTTTGGATAGAATGCCACTAGATGGCCGTTTTCTTCAATTGGTCCCTTACTCCATAAAGCCTTCTAGAAGAAGAGAACCCTTGCCGCACAAACACATGGCTACAAATCATTATCCCACTGCGAATTCCGAAAATACGAAGGAGCTAACCTTCTGCAAACGCTGCCCAGGAAGCTAGATATGCACATCGCCCGGCATGGCGAGCGCTGTCATCATAGCCTCACTTTTATCCTTGCATCCTCCTTGTCTCTTATATTTCCCATCCTTACCCTGCTTCTTTAGCGGATTCTTTCTTTCTAGCACCTGCATTTAACCCGTCGTTCACAGACCGTCGCGGGCCAGCGTACTAGTGTTTGCGTTAGCAACGCCGTCTAGATAAATCCTTCCATCATTTGAGTTGATTACTAATCTGTATTGTAACATATATAGTGTAATACAGTGTATTATAATAATGCCGTGTAATGACCCGTTATTTAGTAATAGGTATTGGTATGATACGGCCATCAACCGTCACACCATATACATACAATACTATTGCGGCCGCTGTTCACGAAGCTCTAAAATGGGCTCAAGCGGTTCTAAAAGAGCGGTAATTATGTGCTTAAATGCTCTAAGCCACTATATCCTAAATGTCAGGAAGCATAGCGGTGCAAGAACTTAGTGGTAGCTGTAATGTGATAAACTGTATGCGTCTAAGGAATTATGCCACTGCATCGAAGCACTGCAAAGAAAGATAGAATAGCCAATGTGAAGACATACTTCTCAAGCATACTTCCGAAAGTTCGCTTCCCCTCTATCCTTCTTCGTTAATTTTGTTGGCTGATCACTTTACCGAACAGCAAATTGTTGCGCACATTGACTACTACTTTCAGAGTAGCCAAATTTTGCCGTGCGAAATGCAAGCTTCACCATATCACCATAACGGCATGTTCTTTCCTTAAGCTTTATTATCGTATTTGATGCATACTTTTGGCGCCATTCGAAAAGGCAGGCAAGGGAAAATTGCGACTATACTAGTACTATTGATGGCTTGGGATTGGGAAAACCCTCGGCTTTTTTACTGGTGATAATGCCGGCTCAAATGATACGTGCCTTAGGGCGATAGCCTTGGCGTTGAACGAAAAATTTAAGGTAATTACCGGGCTCTCTTTTATATTCTCTGATTTGTAGCTACTAACGATTATTTTAGATCAAGTACTGCCGCTGAGTCCCGTATCCGCTGTCTGGGCCACGTTATCAACTTGGTACTACATGCCTTTCTCCTTGCAAAGTCAAAAGAGGCTGCTATCAGTCATCAGTGGGGTCGAGGAGCCATCTACTGAGGATGTGGAAATGTCCTTGAGGCTAGGGCTGGCGAAGAATTCGATTTTATCGCACGCTCCCTCAGATAGTGTTGACCGTGCGCCTGAAGAGGAATCGGCCGGATCTTCTCTCCCTACTAAAGAAATATCTAACCAAGTGCTTGGGAAGTGGCAAGGGTATGAAGGCGAAGGGAAAAAGCAGACAAAAGCCTCTAAAGATAGCACTGATAGCGGCTGGGGTGGTATTGGTCCTTTGAAAAAGCTGCATAATATTGCAGTTTTACTTAAGAATTCAAATATCCTGTATCAAAGCCGGATGCATGCAATCGGCATAGTCCTGGGTATTGATAATGCAACCCGCTAGTTTAGCTGGTGCGACATGATTGAAGTTGTGACGAAGCGCGCGGCTATTGTTGATTAGTTGATGGAAAATAGTGATGTTGTTGGTGAGAATAGTTTGGAGAAGGATGACTGGGATCTACTTCAAAAAACGTATGACTTCCTCCTCGTTTTCAAGGAAGCCGCGTTAGATGCGGAGCAGGCTGTTTCCAGTCTTTCTAATGCAATGGAGGCACTGGACATATTATTAATTCATTACCAAAGAACCAGAGTAGGTTACAATCAGCTAGTCATTCTGAGATTTAGCTAACTAGAAAGTAGGCCGAAAGTAATGATGTACGTATGTGCAACGCAGTAGATATAGCTGTTTTTGTACTGAACAGGTACTACCGCCTATCAGAAGCGGTCCCACCCTATTCCGCTGCGCTATTACTAGATCCTTCAAAGAGGAGACAGTACATGAGACAAAACTGGAAAACTGGAGACATAGATGAAGCCATTAAACGTGCACGGTCTTTCTGGGAAGTGAGGTATAGGAGTTTACCGGTTTCAAAGTCTAATGAGTCATGCCCTCTGTCTCAGCCATTAACAAATGACAGCTCCAAGAAAAAAGGGAAAAAGCGCCAAGCACTTTCTGAGGTTCGTGGTGTGTTAGAGGAGGAGCCAGACGATGAATTTCAGGGGCTCATCGACGCGGCAAAAGTCAAACTCAAGGCATGTAACATGACACCTCTAGAGTGGTGGTGTCTCGAAGAACATCGCGACCAGTTTCCCCGGCTATCCAGAATGGCATTGAATATGTTATCCATCCCGCCGATGTCCGATGCTCCGGAGAGGACATTCTGGCGTGGGAGGAGGACTGTGACATGGAGCAGGGTAAACTCGAGGCCAAGAAAATTGAAATGGTGGAATCCCTAGCGAACTGGCTTTCGCAAGGGTTTATACCTCCTGATCAAGGAGTTAAAGACATCCTTGATTCTCTAGATACCGCCATATCTGAGAGTGACGATGTAGATAGTGACTTAGATAAAGAATACTGATACTGTAATAATATTATCCAACCGTGCCAGAGCAACCTTGTATATACCATCAAGTATGTACAACTTTACTAACAGATCTGACTACTTTTATACAATGGTCACGGGGTGGCTTCATTGTGATTAGGCCTAAAACAATAGTAAGATTGATTTAGATCACCTGTTAAATCTAGTTGATTTGCTCTACATATTGCACAGAAATCCAATTTCAAGATCCTGTTGGCCAGTCACTCACTGCTCAGCACCACTGTACAGTGAATGTACATACTACTACCCAGCAATTGTCTAGCGCTTCAATATTGCAGGACAATATGTTTCAGAGGGTTATAATAAGTGCCGGAATACCCTAGCAGAGCAATCATAAAAGGCATTTGGTTCTAACACTAACTAGTTCATACTAATACGGTCGCACCATTCAGCCTACCTAATTGGGTTTAGCGGAGTGTCGTTAGTAATAAAGATATTTATTAGGTTGTAATAAGAAGTAACTGTGCACCTTTTTATGACGAGTGGTATCTAAACAGTATAGCAACGCCCCTTGCAGTGTACGCTATAAGTATGATGATATATGGGAACTACTGTTTGATCCATCCGATATCGATTTCTCACCCCACCAAAGGACTTTTCCGCTCGCAATTCCCCTACCGCAGCACTACTGGAAGTAGTCAGCATGGATACAGTCACGGCCGGAAATACAACCCCAATCCCAGACGAGGAGCATGGTGCTGACCTGCCCCTAACAATGTCTGCATCGGTGGTGCTCACGTCTCTTCCTCGGGATGCCCACCAAGCTCTTGCTGACGCTGAGGCAATAGATACAGGGAAGGGTAAGCTTGTCATCTCCTAATCTACTTGTTTTCACTTTGGTTATGTCTATGTTTTGTGCGTCGTCCATACCTGCGTAAGACTATTTTTGATTTCTCAGCCTCAAATTCCGTGACCTTGCTTCCCTAGTTTAGTCTTTATGATACTCTACCCAATTTGAGATGATGGTAATATGCAACGTCAGTTAAAGGAGCGAAAGCCTTATTATCACAGCTCTGTTCAAAACATCAATCCGCTGGGTACTTATTACTCTTGCCTAGAGTCTAAAACTAAAGGACATACAGTAACCGTTCGTTTTCAGCCTCTCCCATCGGCTCCAATCCTGAAGAATCGTGTCTTCAAAATTAGCGCTTCCCAAAAATTCGAAACAGTCATTAAGTTCCTTCGAAAGAAGTTGGACTGTAAGGATACAGATTCTGTATTTTGCTATGTCAATAGCGTCTTTGCTCCAGGCCTGGACGAAGGGGTGGGGGGCCTGTGGAGAGTAAGTAATCAATCATTGGCCCTTATGCCTCGCAAATGTAGGCATATCGTATGAAGCGAACGCTCCCGGGTTGACACAGCATAGTGCTTCAAAACCGATGATCAGCTGATCGTTGCCTATTCAATGACGCCTGCTTTCGGTTAAGTATGGATGATTCATCAATCATCCAAAGTTGGGCTATAGAACTCAAGCAAATAAGCGTAGTTCAGACACTATTTGAAAAACATCAAGTAGTATCACCCCTGATGCATTAACTATTTCTCACCGGCTTAGTGAATGGTGTATTGTACAGTACAATCAGAGTGCCTACCAACATCTAACACCATTGGACATATATATGACATGCAAAACATCAGAAGACACCATAATCAGCAACGCAAAAACCACATTTCAATGACATGGAACTAATAGGAACGTCGTGCAATCAAAATCTGCAGAAGAGCAGAATCAGTGTGATTGGTCTGCATTGACAATTCTCTCAAACTCTGACAACTCCTCTTCTGGAATGGGATAGGTGTATTCTGAGGAAGGGTAAACTCGGCTTTTAACTTCTTCTTTGTATTGCTTGATGCCTTTGAGTGCCTCAGTCCAGACATTAGCATACTGTTTGACGAATTTTGGGAGGAAGCGACCAGACGGAAAGTTGCCACTCATGTCAATCTGCACGAGAACTTGACCCGAACACCCGTTGCCTGCACCAATCCCAATTGTTGGGATCGGCAATTTTTTAGTGATGATGTTCGCAATCTCAGGCGGAACTGCTTCGAGAACAACCATAAATGCTCCTGCTTCCTGAACAGCATATGCATCCTGGAGTAGCTTCAAGGCACCAGCGGCGGACTTCCCTTGGACACGAAAGCCACCAAGAGCGTGCTGACGTTGTGGGGTGAGACCAATGTGAGCAACGACCGGGATCCCGGCATCCGTAACACGTTTGATAGTTGCAGCCATTTCTACACCACCCTCAATTTTGACGCCCTGAACTCGACCTTCTTTAATAATGCGAATTGTTGAGTGTACTGCTTGTTCGGGAGAGATCTCGTATGACCCCATTGGTAAATCCGCAACCTGTAAACACGTGTCTCAGCCACCCAGCATAGAAGGAGGAACCTTGGACCAGCACGAACCGTGAACGATGACTTGACCGCCCGCGCCACGCTCCGGCAATGCAAGATCATGTCCTCCAGTGTCAGCTCGCTTGTATCCTGCATTCCTAATGCCACCATCGCCAGGCTATCGCCGACCAATATCATGTCCATTCCTGCCGCATCGGCGACATATGCGCTTGGGAAATCGTGGGCAGTCAACATCGCAATGGGTTCGCCTTTCTGATAAAGGTTCCGCAGGGTGGCTATTGTCACTTTGCGAGTCTTACCCAACGGCGTGCCCAGCGGCGAGTGCGAACTATATCGTATGTGACGTGCCGGCAGCGGCAAAAGGGAAGAGGCAGTCACGGCTGGGGCTAATGATGTCGAGCCGGCCAGGCCAGCTCGAGCAACGATAGCATGGCTGTTTAAGAGGAGAGGGCAGCGTTGTTGAGCAAGACGGATGACCGCCTTGGGGCTCATCATCTCGAGTTCCCCAATGATATGAACTCTCTACTTTATACTCCCGTCGCAATAGTAATGATGATGTATGCTATGTTCTCTTATATAGTATATATTTAGATACCTATATAAGCACCGAGTTGATTTGCGTCCAAGTTCTCCCCAAGAAGCGCTTGAATGGCGTCCTATCATAAACACGAGAGGAATAACAAAGAATCATAGACTTTGGGTCCATCTTGTTGCGGCTGAAGCTCATATATAAAGGTTTTATCAACTGTGATGGTGTATGCGGCGTACACGAGAGCATCTTCAGTGCACTTTTTTCTCCCGCCTTTTTGAAGCTGACATCAACAATGTCCCAGTTTGTCTTAGCCAGGACTCTCGGTTGCCGCCGGAGTGGACTATACCTATTTTCCGTTCGGCCCTTCAAGATTCGCCACCAAATTTAGATCATCATCATCACCATCATCATTTTTAGTTACTATGTATGTATTCCGCCGAAAATAAGTCCTTTGTTAAACTACACATTATACTATGATAGATGAAGCCCCTTAGACATCGCAGCTCGGTTTGTGACCCGGAAAACGGGCTAAAAACTAGAAGGAGTGAAGAGGAAACCGCCGGTTATCAAGTCCGATTCTTTTCGAGGCACACGCGAGCAAATCATCACAACATTTCTACAAAGAATATACTATAGAATTCAAGTATTACCATGTAACAAACTGGGAGCGCTGTAGTGCCTTAGGCTTCAGCACGGAGTTACCGCCAAGCTTCATTTGGCTTAGTAAGCCAGTAGCCAGCGGCCGTTGCCTCTCGCTTCTTCTTTGGACAAAGCAGCCGATTTCTACCGCCTTTAAAAACAGGGCGAGCTGAACATTATTACACTACCCAAAAATCGCTACATTCGGTTTCAAATTCAAATGCATTCCCGTCCACAACGTTTTATCGCAGCGTTTTTTCCCCCTTCCTTCTCCTTTTCCTTTAAAGCTTAGCTTCGACCGTAATATACTACAGGCACTGTACATTATATCATCTCCACTCCACTCCAAAAGAAAGCCGGATCAACGGGAACGCCTAGAGAAGACAAAAGAAAGATGAAAAGATTTCCGGCTGTAGCTTATCCGGAAGCTACATAGGTTTTCTCAAAAACCACGAATAAGTGCGCACATCAGAATTAGGTATCTCTCATGTTCGGCTGGCCCGGGATTTATTTTGCTGGGTAATGAGTCCGCGTTTTTTTGTTTAGCTTCATTCATCGCACAAAAACTCGCAGGTGACCATCTCTCTTCTCTCCAAGTTGCTATTTTCCCAAGATATTTGCTTCCCTCACGCGATCGTAAAACAGCAAACTCCAGCCAAACTGCCTTGCATAGATAGTACAGGCGAGGTGTGTCGCTGTAGACCTGAGTTGCAGCGCCGGGATCTTTTTTGATCAGGATTCCATTTCACCTAACAAGTCGGTAACTGCCTACTACTACTATAGAGATAACTTGACCGTAGATTTTGCTGCCATGAAAGATTCTGGTGGCGAATGCCCGAATAGGCACCTAGTGTTGGGGGTGGCAAAACGTTACACTCGCCCTTTGCTGATGTTCCAACCCCCCAACTCACTGACCGTACCTATCACAGGGTGAACGTAGGATGGGGCATATAACTATGTTGTGCCGTAAGGAGGAAACTATATACAAGCAAAGGGT